>VZQC01004570.1:440485-451766 GCA_009823505.1 Rhizomys pruinosus
AGACAAAGAGGGCCATTACATCTTTATTAAAGGAACAATTGATGATGAAGATTTCACAATCATGAATATATATGCACCAAACACCGGTGCACCAAACTTTATAAAGACAACTCTTCAGGATCTCAAGGCACAGATTAACCCCAGCACACTAATAGTAGGGGACTTCAATACCCCATTAAGTCCCCTAGACAGATCAACAGGACAAAGGATAAACAGAGAAACATCTGAACTAAATGACACAATACACCAATTGGACCTCACAGACATCTATCGAATAAACCAAACAAGTAGGTAATCCAAAGCCCCTGTATCCAATGAGTTTGCATTCAGAGGGATAACACTCACATGTCCATAGGGTCAAGCACTCAACAAAATACTCTAATCCAATTACAATGATAATAGTTAAAATGCCTTTAAACTTGAGAAAGGACAGAGGGAATACAGCTGTAAATGATGAAATTTGAAATATGTAATTAAATGTAAATCAAAATGAGAATATGAAAATTGCACTTAAGTACTAAGAAAGGATTCTAGAAATAGAAGGAGGAAATAGTTTAAAAGTTGTTTTCTATAGTTAAAAGAAGACCTCAGGGCCTAGAGAGATGGCTCATTATTTAAAAGCACTTGCTCTTTGCAGAGGAAGGAAGTTCGATTCTCAGCACCCACATTGTGCAGCTTATACTACCTGTTAACTCCAGCTTCAGGGGAGAAAATGCCCTCTTCTGGCCTTCAAAGTCACCCACACTGACATGCACATACCCACCTACAGATACACATCCATACAATTAAAAATAAAAAATTAAAATCTTTAAAAGGAGATTTACTGAGTAAAGAGGCCAAACATAAAGAACAAGTTACACAGGGAAAGGAATCAGCCTGGCATTACTTATCATTTGCAGTAAAGGAAGGAAGAAGATGGTAGAATAAAATCTACAACTTGAAGTATGAAAAAATTCTATATTGACAAAGACATCATTAAACATCTCAGGGAAACAGAAAAATACTTGCAAATGAGTAAGTGTTCAAGGTTCTTCAGGGTAGAAGAAAGGTACGCAGTGGTTCATACCACAAGAGCAATGAGCTAGCATAAATTTCTTATTACATAATAAACATACAGAGTTTTATGTGCTAGGACCAAACAAGTAGGTAATCCAAAGCCCCTGTATCCAATGAGTTTGCATTCAGAGGGATAGCACTCACATGTCCATAGGGTCAAGCACTCAACAAAATACTCTAATCCAATTACAATGATAATAGTTAAAATGCCTTTAAACTTGAGAAAGGACAGAGGGAATACAGCTGTAAATGATGAAATTTGAAATATGTAATTAAATGTAAATCAAAATGAGAATATGAAAATTGCACTTAAGTACTAAGAAAGGATTCTAGAAATAGAAGGAGGAAATAGTTTAAAATTACAAATAGAGTGAAGCATTTGTGTTGAATAGCTATAAATTAACAATGGTAAAGATCTGGAAGTCAGGGCTGGGGATATAGAATGTTACCTTAGCATGCATGAAGCAGAATGCTAGCCTAGTATGCATGAAGACCTTGGTCCAATCCTCAGCACCATGTAAAACTGAGTGTGGTGGTACAATCTCAGGATGTGGGAGGTAGAGCAGGAAAATCAGACATTCAAGGTCATCTTCAGCAACATAGAGAGCACAATGCCAGCCTAAGCTGTAGGACAGGAGTCTTG
Source organism: Rhizomys pruinosus (assembly GCA_009823505.1). Taxonomy (NCBI): domain Eukaryota; kingdom Metazoa; phylum Chordata; class Mammalia; order Rodentia; family Spalacidae; genus Rhizomys; species Rhizomys pruinosus. Next base: position 442,185 of record VZQC01004570.1, read on the forward strand.
GTCTCAACAAAAACAAAAAAGGCTTAAGAAATTGCTAAGATTTGAGAGAAAGTATGTGGAGGAAAGCAGAGTGTTCTATAAATCTATGTACATGCAGCATGTAAAGTATGAAAAGAAAGACATCTTATTGAGTGCATGAGACTCATGATGTAAAAATAAGCATAACTACTTGAGAAATGCACACATTTAATTAGAAATATTTAAAAAAATGAGCTAGATATGGTGGGCACACCTTTAATCCCAGCACTAAGGAGGCAGAAGACAGATCTCTGTGAGTTCAAGGTCAGCCTGATCTACAGAGTAAGTTCCAGGCTGTAGCTGAGGCTACAGGGAGACCCTGTCTCAAAAAGATTAAAAAAATACTAACAATGGGAAAGTAAAGCACACAGAAATTGGGAAAAATCATATACAACTAAAAAATTAATTTTAAAAGTCCAAATTTAACAATAATACAAAAGAAAATGACCAAAACAACAAAAGCAAAATAAAATAAATGATAAATGAGACAAGGAAAGTTTTCAAACATACCTGTTGTTATAATAAATATACTGTAAATAGGTTAAAATTTCCCGTGAAACTATCAAAGATGTGTTAAAACACAAATCTCAGGTATACATTTCTTATGAGAAATATACATGAAAAATTGTTACCCGCAAGGACTTGATATTAAGTTCCTATTGCTGAAGACACTACATATATGAGCTATAGAACAAACAAGGAGAAATCAAGCTGGAGCTGACTTCAGAGCCTCTCTACTCTCTAGAGTCCATAGTGCTGGAAGATGCTATACATGCTGTAAGAACAGAAAATTAGCCGGGCGTGGTGGCACACGCCTTTAATCCTAGCACTCAGGAGGCAGAGGCAGGCAGATCTTTGTGAGTTCAAGGCCAGCCTGGTCTACAGAGTGAGTTCCAGGTCAGCTGGGGCTACAGGGAGACCCTGTCTAAAAAAAAAAAGAAAAAGAAGAACAGAAAATTAATCAACCTTACCCAGCTGTGAATCCTCTGAGCTGCAACAACTGGCCTGGAAATATATGCCCTCTGGTGCCATAGTGGGACAAATATTATGGGAGTAATCAACCACTTTCTAATTAGATTTAAGGTCTGCGTCATAACATGTAGCTCATAATTGACACTGATAACAGGTTTAGGATGTGGCTAGACAGGTCACAGGCCATGAGAAGTGCCTAATACTATTATTCTGCTAAATAGATATAGTATTAAATTGACTCCTAATGGCTTATTGTTATAACCATGGATTAATGCACATGTTAACTCTCATGAGAAAAGCTTCCTCATGCAGCAGATGGAGATTAACAGACACACAACTGGCCAGTGTACAGAGAATAAGAGGCTGCAGAGTGCTTATTACTGAATAGGACATCTATATCAGACTTCTGCCTCCCAAGGCTCAGGGATCATTGTGGAAGAGTGTGGGCATGTCTGATCTGAGCTTGTGTGTGTGCATGAGCCCTAATTCCAGCCAGCATGCTCCAGAGGCACGAGTGAGGGTCACAGGGTCTCTATGTTTATGCCCACAAGTTGGGATGATGTGATACAATGGTCTGGGATTGGTGGCTGGGACGTGATGTCACACTGCCTATATAAATGACATGTTGCATTCAATAAATTGGTGTTGCACTTGGAATTGCTCTCTGCCATGTGCCCTCAGGCTGACATGTTCCCATGTGCTCACTTTCTCCATGGCCTGTTGCATTGTGGAAATGACACCTTACCACAGAATAGGGAAGCAGAAAAATTGTAAGCCAGAGGTAGTGAATGATGACAGGGAAACAGAGTTTTCCAGACAGCTGCTCAGTTACTCATATGAACACATAGCAATGATGACAGCATGCAAAATTCCCACATAAGCTTAAATCAGACAAAAATCCCAGCATAGATGTGGGGATGTCTAGTTTGTCTTCCATTGCTGTGATAAAACACTCTGACCGACACCAACTTGTGGAGGAAACAGTTTATTCAGCTCACATCTCCTGGGTCACAGTTCATCACTTAGGGAGCCCAAGGCAGGAACTCAGGGCAGGAACCTGGAGGCAGGAGCTGAAGCACAGACTATGGAGGAGTGCTGTTTACTGGCTTGCTCTCCTGGCCCATGCCCAGCCTGCCCTCTTATACAGTACACAACAACCTGTCCACAGGTGGCAACACCCATAGTGGGCTGGGCCCTCCCACATTGCCCAACAATCAAGACAATACTCCACAGACTTGGCCACAGGCCAATCCAGTGGAGCAAATTCCCCAGTTGAGGCTCCCTCAACCCAGGTGTGTCAAGTTGACACTAAAGCTTTCCAGCACATGGGAAGTAGGCAAAAAACCCTAGCCCTACGAGAGGAACTATGGGCAACTGTAGCTGCTTGGATGAAGAGAGTCAGTCTAGTGTAAGGAAAAGAATCTTGATAGGCTAATCAGGCTCCGGTATACAGACCCACACTGAAGGGCATCTGAGGACAGAAATTTGACGTGATATTATATATACATATATATGACATATAATATTATAAATATTATATATATAATATACTACACTATTGTTACCTTGGGCCAGGGCAAAAAGCCAATGTCATAGACTGGAAGGACCCTCCTTTCTTTTCCAGTCAGGCCAGATTCCCATGAGACCTCTGGACCTGAGCCCCACCTCCAGATTTGAGCCCCTGACCTGGCTTAATTGTCCAGATTCCAACAAGTCACCATCTCTCCTCCTCCCTATAAAAGGCTCTCCCCACCTCCCAGACGTATGCTTTCTCATGGTACTGGAGGGCCACGGATTTACCAGAAAGAGAGTACATTTCCTGGAATAAATGCCTGCCTTGGTTTACTTTTTAATAAGGACTGATTTGGCCTTTACTCGGAATCAGATACCTCTTATCTTAGTGGCCCTACAGAGAATGGGGTTATTTCCCTTGGCCCAGGGGCCCAGGGCCCATGGATACCAGGGATCCAGGGCTCACAGACACTGGGGACACCCCTTTCCTTTCCTAATGCATCCAGCTTCTAACCTGGGGTAAAGTCTGTTTCCTGTTGCCTCATTTCTGCTGTCCAGAGCTCCTGCCTGAAAGCCATTGCAACACCAGGGCAAAATCTCTTTCCTCAGCCCAGGGGGCCCAGGGCCCACCAACATTCATCTAATCACATGGCAGGAATGCATTTACCTGGCAGATTAACAAATTAATCCCCAAATGTCCACTATTGGAGTTTACAATTTTAGCACCATGTTTACATCTGTTTCTAATTAAAATCATTTTCCATTTTAGCTTTTGTATGAGTATAGTTAATGTTTTCACAGGATTGCTGCTTAAGCTACTGCCTTTTTCTTTTTCTTTTGGTCTTTTCAAGACAGGGTGTCCCTGTAGTCCCAGCTGTCCTGGGACTCACTCTGTAGACCAGGCTGGCCTTGACCTCCCAAGTGCTAGGATTAAAGGCGTGAGCCACCACGCCCGGCTGGCTTTTAATAAACACTTTTTTTTTGTTTTCTTTTTATTCTGTTTCATTAAATTATCAGGTAAACCCAACACCTATTAGAGACAGAGGTGAGCCATGCTGCGAGCCAGATCTGCTGTCCTTGCACCTGTCCCACCCACACTAACTCTCCCTTTGCCAAGCTTTTGCTGCTGTAATCCAGGCTCTGGTGGTTAAAGCCACCCGACCCCCTTGCAGTTTCACTGTGATAACTGATCAGTATATTTATGCAATTCAGTCATGCCTGTCCAAGCTGTCCATGTGTTAACTGTTTCATGTGTGTTAATTGTTTTATGTATAAGTCTGTAATGTGTCTTTCAAAAAGTGGCCACTTCTAGGTTATATTGTGCACAAAACCTATTATATTCAAAGGTCCAAATGAATCCGGATTCCTTATGTTATCTTTTAGACTGAATTCAATCTCCAAATTATGTAGGGTGTTTATTCCAAATTGACTGTTTTAAGGCATTTTTACTGTGCTCTGGCCTACATTAAGGCCAACACAGGTTTTCCCCAACACTATTGTATTTCTGCCCTCCTCTCTTATTCTAGGTTCCTGAATACCATTCTCCTGTACCCAACTTCATGCATTTGATATTGTCAATTGTTGAATTATCTTTGTTTTGCACTGACTCAGTAGGGGAGAATGTCTTCTCTCTCCCCATCCTTTAGCTTCTTCCTTGATAAAACTGTATGTAATTCTGTTTTATAAAATGTTTGGTAACAGCATGATAGAGAAACTGCATTGGCCAGTTTGGCCATCTCAGCCTTGATAATGCAAAGAAACTTCTTGGGGCTGCATGCTGTAAATGACCTCTACAGTGTAAGGTGTTTCATCCAAATGAAAGCATTTCCATGTATGTGCCTCTGCTCACTACTACCTTTATAAATCTGCTCAGTACAACCTTTATAAACTTCCATCACCAAAATTAATTTTTAGATCCTTATTCTACAGCTGAAGATTCTCAGTCCTGTGCAACCCACGGAAAATAAGATTAGGTTTTACTTCCAGGATCACATGGGACAGTCCAAATGAAATCAAATTTTGTGAGCTTGATTTAAGTTTATTTCTTGTCTGCTGTACATATGTGAAAATACCTCCCTGCCTCTTTTTTTATTTCTTTCTGCAATTCAGAATTTATTAAGGACAACAGTACTTAAAGCTCGCCTTGACCCTGCCTCCCCAAAAATGGTCATGGTCTAGGCTTCTCACTTTTATCTCTCTGTCTTTTCTAGATGTAAAAAAAAATTAGGGGCTGGATAGATGGCCTAGCGGTTAAGAGCACCGACTGCTCTTGCAGAGGAATCGGATTTGATCCCCAGCACCCACATGTTGACTGAGAACTGTCTGTAACTCCAATTCCAAAAGAACTCCAGTTCCAGGGGAATCTGACACCCTCTTCTGACCTCCGTGGCATTGCACAACAGGGGTGCACAGACCTGCATGCAGACAGTACATTCATATAAATAAATAGATAAATAAATAAATAAATCTTAAAAAAATTAGAAAAGGCTGAGGATGATTCCCAGACTCCTGTGCAGGATTTGAAGAAAAGGGCTTTTAAAGGAGGCAGCTGAGTCCTCCCGAGAGGCTTTGCTACAACAAAAGGTTACGCTCCATGCCTAAGCCCTGGTAGCTTCCTTGAGGCCAATGGCATTCCTGCAGCGGGACCCCAGGCTCCATCAAGCCCCATCTCACAGGGGCCCAGCCTAACTCCTCAAGCCCCATCCCACAAGGGCCCAGCCTAACTCCGTTCCACCAGGAGCCTGCTTCAAGTGTGGCAAAGGAGGTTACTGGGCTAGGAATTGCCCAAACCCCAAGCCATCCACCATGCTGTGCTCTCTCTACCAGAGCTCTGCCAGCAGCACGGCCATTCAAAGTCTGAGTGCCTGGATGTGGGCTCATCCTCTGTGCCATGCCACAGTGGTCCAGCCCCATTGCTCCTGGCACCCCAACCCCCTCCCGCCTCTGAATTCCTCGGCATGGTGGAGGACTAATGGCAGCCAGAATCCGAGACCGCACTGACCCTGGTCGAGCCCAGGCTAATGCTCCAGGAAGTGAGTAAGTCCATCTCCTTCCTGCTGGACAGCAGGGCTACCTTTCTGTACTGACTTCACACTCTGGCCCTACAGTTCCCTTATCAATTTCTGTCACATGAGTGGATGGGACCCCCTCTTTCCTGCAAAGGACTCTACCTCTCCCCTGTGTCCTCACAGGTCATTTTTTTCACCCATTCCTTCTTAGTCATGTCTGTCTGTCCAGTGCCTCTCCTGGGCGATGACATCCTTAGTATCTTCTCCCACCCTGGATTGTCCAGACCCTCCCCTCCCTGATCCTGTCAACTCTCAGGTCTGGGTCATTTCTATTCCAGTAATTGCCTCTTACTACCCACCAGTCCTGATACACCTCAAGAACCCCACCTTTTTTCTTTCCAGGCATCAGTTTCCTATTTCTGAAACCTACCACCATGGGCTCAAGCCTACCATTACCTGTCTCCTATCTCCACTAACTAACTCCGCAACACCCCCATTCTTCCAGTTCATAAGCCCTCTGGCACCTATTGTCTAGTTTAGGACCTCTGCCCTAAGCCCTAAACCTCAGTCTCACATTTCACTGTCCTCGTCTTCTTTACTGTGGCTTCATACTTCCTTTTTCCTTTACAAGGGAGGACCCAAAAACCAGGTCTGCAGCAAAGCCTTGGCCCGAGATTTCTCTTCCTTTGACTCTGGTCCTAATGTACCCTTCCAGTACTCTCAGGACAGATCAAGTCAACACCATATGAGACCTACATCCTCCAGAGATAGCAGACCACATCCTCTCTTTTCTAGGATTGGTGGGCTTCTTTCATCACTGAGTCCCTAATTTTGTTGTTATGGCTAAACCCTTGTACCAGGCAGTTAAGGAGACCCTTAGGCCTCTCTCCCACCCTGCCGTCATCTAACGCCACTTCTCTCTCCTTAGGGATGCCCTCCTGTCTGCTCCTATTTTGGCTATCTGGGACTCTTCACACCCTTTCTACCTCTTTACAGACAGAAAGTTGGGAGTGGCCACAGGGACCTTAGCCCAACCCGTTGAGCCCTCATACTGGGCAGTGGTATTTCTCTTCAAATAGCTTGACCCTACTACCTGCGGATGGCAGCCATGTTTGAGGGCACTGGCAGCAGTGGCTAAACTCACCTGGGAAGCTCTCAACCTTACCCTTCTCCAGTGCATTATGGTGTACTCCCCACATAGGCTTTCAGACCTCCTAGGTCATTCCCCTGTTCCCCTCCCTGGACCCTCATGTATTCAGGTTTTCTGCCTGTTTCTCTTAGACCCTAGCCCTCAGCCCCACCTTAAACCCAGCCACACTTCTTCCCACTTCTGCCTCCTCTGGGACTCCTTCTCATTCCTGCCCAGAAATGGTGAAGGCACTCCGGCAGCTAAGCCTCAGGGACCACACCTCCACCAGCATTGTTCAGGCAAGCAGCTCTTTCTTATTAACCATAATCTACCAGCTTTGCCTCCCCTCACCCCTGTTGGCAGACTACATACACTACTTCTCTTTCTTACACACTCCTCCACTCCCATGTGGACAAGTGCCTCCCTGCTCCTACCTCAGTAGAATCCAAAACCACTGACCTGCCCTCTCTTATACCAGGGGACAGTGTCCTCCTTAAAACTTTATCTCCTGGGGCTGGAGGGATGGCCTAGCGGTTAAGAGCACCAATCGCTCTTGCAGAGGACCCGGGTTCGATCCCCAGCACCCACATGACGGCTAAGAACCGTCTGTAACTCCAATTCCAGGAGAACTCCAGTTCCAGGGGAATCTGAGACCCTCTTCTGAACTCCGCGGCATTGCACGACACGGGTGCACAGACCTACATGCAGACAGTACATTCATACACATACAGAAATAAATAATAAAATAAAAAAAATTAAAAAAAAATTTTATCTCCTAAGTCTCTTGATCCCATGTGGACTGGACCCCACATCGTCATCCTACTACACCATCAGCAGCCAAACTACTAGGTGACCCACACTGTTACCGTTTGTTCAGACTCAAGAGACCCCCCCAACCCAGGATAGATGGTCCGTCAAATAGCTGAGGCCCACTATTCTCAGGTTTTCCAAAGACCCTCAAGCACAGGTCTGAATGGTTGGGTATGACAGCCTTTGCCCTCTGTACATTCACGCTTCCTCTGCTGTCCCTGCTGCCACAGGTACCAGACTCTATGACACCCCTTGCCCGGTAGGTCTTTGTCTCGTTATTGTCTCAGTCTTCACCCGACCAGGTGATGCTGTGACAGATTCAACATACCACTGGCATGTCCATGCTCAGGATACCTGGACAGATGAAACTGGAGAGCCCACATTTAGACCCTGTCCTCCAACAGAAGGAGGAGCCTCTCCAACCTCAACCAGGAGACTCCTTCTGATCTTAGCACCTGGTCTCTTCTGCTTCTTGCAGGAATACATCCAGGAGATCTCAGGAGTGTACATCCCTACATCCCTGTGCCCACAGCCTCGACTCTCCCTCCCTTCAATGTCCCAGCCCAGCAGGAAGAAACCAGAGCAGAATTATCGCCCCCTATACCCTAAGAGTCTGGGATGTTAGGTCAGGCAGGGGTGAAAAGCCAAGATGGCATAGACTGGAAGGACCCTCCTTTCTTTTCTGGTCAGGCCAGATTCCCACGAGACCTCCGGACCTGAGACCCACCTCCAGATCTGAGCCCCTGACCTGGCTTAATTGGCAAGATTCCAATGTGTCACCACCTCCTCTCCCCCCTATAAAAGGCTCTCCCCGACTCCCAGATGCGCACTTTCTGGTGGTCTTGGAGGGCCATGGATTTGCCTGAGAGAGTGTGCATTTCCTAGAATAAATGCCTGCCTTGGTTTACTTTTTAATAAGAACTGGTTTTGCCTTTATCTTGGCATCAGATACCTCTTATCTATATTTATATGTTACATATTATATATAATATATTTTATTATATTACATAGAAATATACTACATATATTATAGATAATATTTTATATATTTATTATCTGTTGAGTACATGAAATTAGGTGGTGGTAATAAGGGAGTGCAGATAGGTGAGGGAATCGAAAGATGTCCAAAATATAGTGTATGAAATTTGCAAATCTCAATAAAAATGTTATATGCAAATATGAAAAAAAGAAATGCATGATGCCCTTAAAAACTAAAAAAAGAAACTACCAAAATTAATTCTAAAGTATAAAATTTGAACAATGCATCAGGCCATGTGGTTTTATAGTAGACTCTATCTCCATGCCCATATGCAAATAGTTTTATTATTTAAGCCTGTGATTCCCACCCTTGGGTGACTGCATTTTATAGACAACTTTGAGTTTGAGAAGAAGAGAGTTAAAGTATTCTAAACAATAGACAAGATGAAAATATCTCTAATACACCTCATGAAAACAATATGAAATATATATAATATAAAATAAAATATTTGTAAAGTTTGAGAAATCCATTCGACAGACTAAATTTTTGTTTAATCTGTATGGCAAGCATGTTTTTCCTTATGATGATAGAATTTTCTTTTATTTAAAACTTCTTAATTTTAAACTAAATTTTTGTAGGTAAACTCTACTATGCAGTCTAACTTTAACTCCACTATGAGGAAAGAAAAGAAAGTTATTTTAAAAACTCATTTTAAGAAAAAAATTAGTAAAGGTCAGCTAAGTCATATGCTCTACACAGCACACTTAACACCCAAACTGGGATATCTGCAGGAAGAGAGGCGATAAGGCCCTGCTGTTGAAGACCTGATATAAACATGGGAAAGATGTATGGAGACGGCACTTGCAAGTATACAGATGGTCTCTGGAATGCCAGAGAGTGTTACCAAAGGCCACTAAACCAATAAAGCAAATGTAGGTCTCCTTGAGTCAAGCAAGTCTCCTCCGTCAGCACCAGCTACACGTCATCTGCCTGGAAATACTGTGCAGCAGTGGCAGCCATATGTCTGTATATCCCAAATCTAATTGGCTATTAGCTCTCTCCTTGGAGGAATAACCCCCAGCTGATGCCACAAGCTTACATCCTCTAATGGTTAGGAGATGTTATAAGCCACACGAAGACCCTGTCATACTTAA
>VZQC01004570.1:452169-476386 GCA_009823505.1 Rhizomys pruinosus
TGTGTGGGTTTGGGCACAACTGCTCGTAAATTGGTTTTACATGAAGGATGCTTGTACTCACAGATTATCACTTATTGTTAAAAAAAAATGAAAACAAAACAAAACAAAAAAAACAGAGAAAGATGCAGAAAAGTTACGGCAGAATGCATGATCTGGGATGGGTAGGGGTGGGATGGGGGGAAGGGAAGGGGATATATGCCTGAACTGAATTGGAAAATGATGTATGAAATACACAAAGCATCAATAAAAAAAATAAAAATAAAAATACACATTTCAAAGACTGCTTTGTGATAAGGACATTCACTTGGAAGAATATGTCACAGTCTGTGAAAGCAAATCTGAAAGAAGACCTGAGTAAAGGGCTGGGAATAATCTGTCAGTGTGGTGATTGTCCAGCAGCATGAAGTACTATATAAAATGGGGTGTGATGGCGCAAGCTTGTAATGACACCATTGCGGAGGTAGAAACAGGAAGCTCAGAAGCTGAAGGCCAGCCTCAGTTACATAGCAAGTTGGAGGCTAGGATGGAGTACAAAACAACCCTCATCTGCCCAAAATTGTAAGAAGGAATCCTGGGATGGAAAGACGACTCAGTGAGTAAAGTCCTTGCCGCACAAGCATGAAGACATGAGTTCAGATTCCCACAATGTTAGTTAAAAGCTGGGTGGTGTCAGCCCACATCTGTAACCCCAGCACTGGCAGACAGTAACAAGAGGATCTTGGGGGCTCACTGGCCAGCCAGTGTAGCCAAAAACCAAGTGCCAAGTTCTTTGAGAGCCCCTGTCTGAAGACATAACGTGGAAAAAAATAGAGGACACCAGACCTCTAGCCTTCACATGTGACTGCATATGCATACATGCACAAATGCACACCTGCACCACCCCTTTAAAAAATGTCCTGGCAGGGCATGGAGGCACATGTCTTTAATCCCAGGACCTGGGAGCCAGAGGCAGGTGGACCTCTGTGAGTTCAAGGCCAGTGGTCTACACAGTGAGCTCCAGGTGAGCTTGAGCCATAGGAGAACTTGTCTCAAAAAGATCAAAAAATAAATGTCCTGAATGCATAATGAATGACCTCTTCTCAGTGTTAAGCCTATCAAAGCAATGGCTTCAAAAAAGGAAAGATTTATTTGGATGTGTAAAATCTGTCTTGTTGGTTCAATAGCAGCCAAATTGCTTTGCATAGTCTGGTCTAGAACACATTTTAATGTTAGAATAAAGGAACTGGAAAACACAGGATTATGAGGAACTGAGTGTCCTGTGACATGAGTCACTATTGCTACTGAGATCTCTCTGGGCTCCTTTCAAAGAAGCAAAAACTCTTCCCTCAGTTCCAGTAAAGCAAACTCTTGACTTAAGCTACAGCTAATACACAACAAATCACCTGTGATGTGGAAATTAAGACAACAAATAGAGAAAATGCAGGGAAACTAAAATTATGAAAAGCACTCAGATGATGTTCCAGGGAGTAAAAAGAGCACAGACCTCTCATGAGACAAGCTACGTTTTGCAGCAGATGGTGATTCATACAGAGACCCACAACTGGTCAATATGCAGAGAACAAGAGGCTGTGGAGTGCTCAGCCCCAAAGGGGACATCTATGTAAAGGAGACATGTATGTCGCACTTCTCTCCCAGCTCAGGAACTGTCCTGGGAGAGGGAGCAGGAAGACTGAAAAAGTCAGAGCGCATGGATGAGTACAATGAAATAGTGCTTTCTGAACACAACAGGGTATTTGGACATATGAATCCACAGCACTTGTGACAGCATATACAAGACCTGCGTAAACCCAAGCCAGATAGAAACCCAGAGTGGAGTGGGGAGGTGGGCAAGAAGCCCCAGCTCTAGCTGAAGTGCCATCGGCCGCTGATAGCTGCTGGGAGAGGGAGAGTCCCTTTTCTTCAAGGGTGTGACCCCTGGTACATTGACCAGGCTCCATGGAATGAAGCTATACCCAAGAGTATTGGGGGGATATGAATTGAAGTGGACTAGGTGGCCTTTTTAAAAAAAAGAGGACACAAATTTGGAGGGATGGGAGATGAGGATGTATCTGAGAGACGAGGGTAGGGGCAAAGTGTGATCAAAATGCATTGTATGAAATTCTCAAAGAATTAATCAAATATTTTAAAAATATTTTTAATAGAGCAGACCATAATTAACTTGAATAGCCACACATACACACACACACACACACACACACATACACATACACACATGCACACACAAAAACAAACACAAACATTTCCCTCTATTATCACCTGTTTCCTACTGAAGCATTTTATAACAGACATGTGGAGGTTATCATGACATATTTGTACACTTTCCTAAGGCATATCAAACAATAACTCTGGACCTCAACTCTGTAATATTGCAATTTTCTCTGTTTTTGTAACTTCTGTTTCACAGATCTATTCTTGTAACTGTAGCATACTGTCTTGATCTCAAAAGAAAATGAATTGATGACTGTGTCAGCATGAAGTATCTCAGTGACAAGGAATAAAGAAATGTTTGATTACTTTCATAGCTGGAAAGTTACAGGCATGGGCAGGGGTAGAGGGATGTGGAGAAGAAAGAAAGGAAAGAAAAACAAGATAGTGTGGGTTTCACTAGGCAGCATCAGTGTGATACCCATAGGGTTGAGTTAATTAGCTGCCTTCTGCCCATGTACAGCTCTTTTTTAGCTCAGAAGGTCGCCACTCATAGCACCAATTTAACAAACTAATTTGCTAATACTTGATCTAAAATTTCAAGCGTTCTGTTCAGTAAGGGAAAATGTCTTACAATTTTAGCAAGGCTGAGGCTCTAAATGAAGTATTTCAAATTGGTCATTCTAATTAAGCCAAAGTAGCTGATTAGAATTAACCTTTTCAGAAAATAAAATCTAAAAACATGACCTAACTAATGATATGTAAATCACTTCACTTGATGATAAAATTATATTTGAAGTCACATAAAGTAGAGACGCCCTTTTAGTAAGGTCTGTTGTGGTTAAAAGTGTGGTACCCATAGAGGAAGAATTCTTTCCCAAGCCAGGTGGGATTGTGTGAGCTGGAAATGTCTCAGTACTAATGTGCTAAACAACAGTTTTTAAGGATAACCAAATATTAAAGAAACCCAAATCTCAAAACAATCCATCAAAAGCAATCACTGCTATAAATCTCAAAATTTATTACAGTATAGTACATGACGGTAAGAATAAATCTTTACTCACCCTCCAAAACATTTCTTTGTGAGTTGAGCCCTTACTAAATTACTTTTATTTCCTGTAAAAGCTTGCTATAAAACTCTCATTTCGACGCAAGCTTTGTTCATGCTTGTCATCCTGGTAGTACTTATAAGGCTGAAGGAGGAAGATCTTGAGTTCAAGTCTAGCCTAGGCAACACAGTGAGACATTTTCTCAAGAAAAATAAAGTAATAAACTAGCTATGATGGCACATACCTGGAATTCTAGTACTTGGAAGGCCGAGGCAGGAGGACTGCTACAAGTTCAAGGCCAGAGTGGGTTACACAGCAAAATCTTGTCTAAAAAACAAAATGAAACAAAAATTAGTCTCCTCTTTCAGGAAATCTTCAATGAAGTTTTGGATCCTACCAAAAAAAAAGCTCCTTTAGAGTTCCAAACTTACCAGAATCACAATATATCCTACTCTGAATTATCTGGTCTTTTGTTTTCCCACCTTCATCCTGGACTGTACCCAGGGAATCTTGTCTCTTTTATCAGCCAAACTTCCCACTAAACTACATCTATCAGGGTACTAATTATACCTTAATCGTACTATGTTTGTAAGTCTTCGCAGATTATCTCATTCATAATAGGACTTTAATGAATGTGTAGAAAATGAATTGACCTTGTATTTATCTTTTTCATATTGTAGTAGTTTTAACATGATGTCTTCAGCACTATAGAGACCAAATAAAAGCTTATTACATGAATAAGCTAGTGAACACATTCACTTTTGCATATTGTCAGTTATAATTACAAAAGCCTTGAACCTAGTGACTTAAGCCTGTAATCCAAAACGATGAGGCAGGAAGATTACAAGATCAAGGCATGCCTGGGCTCTAGGGTGAGTCCAATGCTGCCTTGGGTGACTTAATGAGGCTGTATGGTAGGAGGCCCTAAGTTCACTCCCTAGTATTGAAAAACAAGTCTTGAGCCAAACTATCCACTTGGATGAGAAGAGTAAAATGGTGAGACAGCCCAGTGATGCTACAGCCTTTCAGGTTATCCCTTCAGTTGACCTGGACCAACCCTGAGCCTATAAGCCCTACTCATGTTACACTGTACAAAGGAACTGATGAGGAAAAATGTAGAGCAAAGTATCTGTTAATACATAAGAATCTTGCCATAAAGCAATGCCCGAGGTTTTCTTGCTTTCTCTTCAGGGTTGATGGAGAAGAATCTTTTAGTCATAACGAGACATGAGCTGAGGTTATTTATAGCTTCAAATTTTTACAACAGGATGTAGTTTACCAAACTGTTCCCCACAATTCAAATTCTGTTTCCCTTACGAATAAAAATATGACCATTAACTAATTCGAAATAGAAGCTTGGGAGGTTGTGGTTCACACTGACATGACTCAATCCATGGTTCCTATCAATGAACCAGAGTCAAGCATTTAGTTTAGGATTTAGTGAATTGTTGAGGCTTTGTTTGAGAACAAAGGATTGCAGTGAGAATTGGAGACCACCACAGAAATTCTACTATGTCCTGAAGTGACAGCTTAGCTCATAGGTATGCACCTGCTGCAATACTGTGCAGACAACCTTTGTATCTGATACTACAAAAAGAAATCCAGCATTTGCCACCTTTCAAGTCATTTGGGATGTTCTTCATCTTTTTCTTCTATCTATTTTCTGGCCTGTTACTCTTCTTTCAATTAACCTTTCTGTTTTTTAGTTTTTATCATGTTTCCACATCTAAGAACCAACAATAACACTCACTTGTACTGTAAGCAATGTTTATATGAATTTTCCAGATCACTGAAAGCTACTCCTTCAAAAGCTAAAATATCCTTTCGAGTTACTTTGACTTATTGTTGGGAGTTTTCAAAATGTGCCATTTGATTCTTTTTCTTCTTAACAGAGTATATGTCACATAACCTAAATCTTTCTGATCATACAAGCTCAAGAATCTCACATCCCCTTAAGCACTTCTGAGAAGTCAAGAATAGCTGAACAGAGACTTCACCAGTGAGGAATTAGAGATGGCTGAGAAACACCTTAAAAAGTGTTCAACATCATTAATAATTAAGGAAATGCAAATTAAAACCACTCTCAGATATCATCTCACTCCAATATGGCTGGCTACGATCAAGAACACAAGTGCTGGAGAGGTTGTGGGGAAAGGGGAACACTCATCCATTGCTGGTGGGAATGTAAACTTGTACAACCACTATGGAAAGCAGTGTGGAGAACCCTTAAAAGATTCAAAATGAGCCTCCCACTTGACCCAGCCATACCACTCCTGGGTATATACCCACAAGACTCATCCTACCTCAAAGATACATGCACATTCATGTTTATTGCAGCTCTCTTCACAATAGCCAAGAGCTGGAACCAACCCAAATGCCCCTCAACAGACAAGCGGATGACAAAAATGTGGTACATCTATACAATGGAGTACTATTCAGTGGTAAAGAAAGATGACATCATGAACTTTGCAGGTAAATGGATGGAACTCGAAGCCATTATGTTAAGTGAAGTAACACAGTCCCAGAAAAACAAAGCAGTTGACTGAAAAAAAAAAAAAAAAAAAAGCCGGCGTGGTGGCACAAACCTTTAAATACCTGAGCCACTATGGGAAGGCAAATTGGCAGGCGGGTCTTTGGGAGAGTTTCAATTCAGCTGGGCTACAGAGCTGTAGTAGTTTTCCATCGCGGCTGGGAGGATAACAGGGAGACCCTGTCTCGAAAAAGGGACGCACCCCCCCCCAAATAACAAGAACAAAAGCACATCCGTTAGCCTTTCGAACTATTTAAGTTTTCTCCAAACTCCGTCTCTTTTGTGAGAGTGATAGCTGAAAGGCCACAACTCCCCCGCTTCCAAGGGCAGTTGACCCACCCTTCATTGTTAATCTGAGGTTTGAGATTTATGTATCTGCATCAAGCTAGGTTGTTCTCAATTTCGCAGGCTATCGTTACCCGCTTTAGGTAATGGACACCACCACTATACGTTTCACACTCATGTATAGTTTACTGAATATAGAGTAGAACTATGTATTCATATTTTAAGAGTAATATAAAATTACAAAGGGGAAAATGTGACTGCCTAAACATAAGAAATAAAAGACTGAGCGAAAATGTAGGACAGTTACGTGGACAGAGTGGATGAATACTGGGGGGGGGATGGGGTTCGGGGAAAAGGATTAAACTGTGAAAAAGTTATGCAATCACTCCATTCAAGATTTACTGAAACAATGTACTGAATTCCTTAAGTAAAAACCAAAACATCAATAAAAGCATTAGTTTAAAAAGATAGTCTTATCCTATACTACACAGTGCTAGTCACTGAACTGTATTATTTATATCGTTTTCCGTTCCTCATTTTTGTAGGTTCCATCTTCACTCTTATCGCATGAGGGAAGCACTTGCATTGTTCACTGCTGCCATTATATCTGACTTGTGCCTCTTCCCTTTCTACTCCCTAATCTGCTGTGGAGTGAGTATCCAGACAGGAAAATTTGTGCGAACCTTGCCTGAGAAGTTTTCTGATATATAATCACTGGTTTTTCAGTAAGGGTCTCTCCTGTAAGTAATGTTGAGTAGATGCATGATGATTTCAAGAGGTCAAAGACCTTATTTACTTAATCCTCCATTTGGAATCACACAAGCGATAAGTGAAGATAAGGGAAGCAGGCTGAAGTCTGGTGTCCTGAAAGGTGGGGTGCCACTGGTGTCTGTCTTCATATAGAAACATTTTCTAGACTAGTTTGTATTTATAGTTTTATAGCATCACACCGGGGAAATTATTGTTGATACCCAAAAATGTTAGCCTATGTGATCGGGAAAATATTCCAAGCTGTTCTTTAACGTAAGAACAAGAGTTTCTTCAAATTGTTCGGTTTATGTCCTTGCACTTGTTCGTTTGCATTGCCTTTATCATTACACACTAACTGTTGGGGGTTCATAGCCTAAATGAGCCTGCACTAATCAATCACAGGCTCATCCTGCCATTTTCTTTTCTCAAACTTCATTAAACTGCATCTTTTTATACCTAATAAGAAAAGGAATATAGATGAATCTCAGTTTACCTAACCCCACATTCATGTTCACTAAAAGAATACTGATTTTGGCAGATCTGTTTAGGAGGATACAAGCTACATCCTCTACAGGTTAGGAGATGTTATAAGCCACAGTAAGACCCTGTCATATTTAACAGGGGGGAAAATTGTAATTCATGGATTAACATATCCAAACATGTGTCTATGCTAAAGTAACCTACCATAACTATTAGTGCTGCTTAAATACCTATATATCTAATTGCTTGTTCTTCATTAGTAGGATCGAAAGGTTATTCCTGGACAAACTGTCAGCCCATGAAAGGAAACAGCCAGAATTGACCAGAGTCCAAGTCAACAGCTCCAGAGAGAGTGGACTGTTTTACCTCTCATCCACCTGTGCCCCTTTTCTAAGCCTAGGGAACAATCTGCAGAAGAGGGGGCGTGGTAGAATGTAAGGGCTGCGATTGGGGTGAATGGTGAAACTACAGCAATGTAGTCTGGACACTCATTTGATCAACTTGATTGAACATACAACCCCTCACCACCCGCTGGAAGGTGGGGCTGTGGGGGTTTGGGCACAACAGCCTGCAAATTGGTTTTACATGAAGGATGCTTGTACTCATGGATTATCACTTATAGCTAAAAAATGAAAAAAAAAAACTGAGAGAAAGATGCAGGACAGTTATGGTAGAATGCATGATCTGGGATGGGGTGGGAGTGGAGGGGAAGGGAAAGGGAAATATGACTGAACTGAATTGGAAAATGATGTATGAAATGCACAAAGCATCAATAAAAAAATAATAATACGAGTTGGGTATGGTGGCTTACACCTATAATCTCAGTGCTTGGGAGCCTAGTTTAAGACTATCATCCGAGTTTGGGGGAAACCTGGAGTACACAGTGAGTTTGAGGGCAGCCTAGGTTACACAGAAACATCCTATCTCAAAAAAGTACATATATATTCAAATGATATTGATTGGCCCTTATTGTTTTATCATAGCTTCTCTTTTCTTCCGTTTTTTTAAAAAATAAAAGTTACTGTATATATTTCAGCTATATAACATGATGTTATAGGATACAAATAGAGACTAAAAAGGTAACTACAGTGAAGCGAATTAGCTTCTCACATAGCTGTTCTTTGTTTGTTGGCAAGCTCTACTAAAATGAATTCCTTTAACATGAATCTTATAAACAGTAATTAACGCAGCACAGTACAGTCTCATCATGGTGACCATAAAACCTAAACAAGCATGGTCAAGAAATAAGAGACTGAAGAAAGATTAATTAATTGCAGTACATAAGAAGAACACAGGGGCTGTTTTGTTCCCAAAGTAGTGTTCTCAAACAAAGGAAGCATAGGGATTTCATTATGGATGCCTAAACAACCACTTTAGGGGTGGGAATGTTTCTGAGAATGTTCAGTTAAGAAGTAAATTTTGTAGTACATTCAGTTCAAGGTCATAGCTTAGGAAGGAAAGATGATGGACACGTTTTTGAGCATGGTAGTTCAGAATCATGAAGTACACATTTCAAAGGTTAAAAGTGGTGGATAGGAACACTTTTAGACACGCTGCGCTTGTTGCATAAATATGGCAGACAGGAATGTCTCTGGGCATGCCTAGTTTGCCACATAACACTTCAGGTGAAAAAAGGAAAGGATTTTTGAAATTATGTAATTTGAAATTAATGTACTTTGAAAGTACATTAATATAGGAGTTTACCCCTAAAGGTACCTGTCCTCCTTATAAGCCACAAGATACAATTCTATTATGGAAATTCCTCATGTTGCACATTATCTTTCTTCTCAGTTTCTTAAAATGAAATCCTGTTATCATCAATGCTCCACCCCTAAGTTTCCCCCTGTTAAGTCAAGTAATTGGCGTGTATGGTTTATTTCACACCTAAGATTCATTAAACTTCTTCTCGAGCCTCATAAAATTCTAAATCATGGCTCTTATATGGTTTGTGACCCAAAATACTCCCCTCATATCTTTCTACCCCAATCCACCCCAGAGTCGTGACCTACTCTGTCATTGCCAGCCCTGAAGTCTCCACTTCCTGAATATTCTCATTGGTTAACTCTCAAAATGTTTCTTATTTCCATTTGAATGCTATATTTTCACCTTTAGATCCTGTTATAGAACTTCTTACCACCCACCTCCTCCTGTTCAGTCTTTACATCAGCACAATCCAGTTTTATATGCTCTATATAGTTTTACCAACACAATTAAAGAACTATGTCAGAATCTTCATCTCTCTAATCCAGGCTCTATGTCTGATCATACCTTAATATCTCCAGCTGCCTCTGAAAATCATTCTTTTTTGAATGCCTTGGAATTTACTAAGTACTTGCCCAATTTAAGTTGCTCAGCAACATTGCCATATTATATATATATGTATATATTTCCGTCAATGTCTCTAAGAAAGAATTACAAGACATTTTCTGCTGTTCTCTATACCCCCACTGTTCTCAGACTGCAGTTGTCAGCAATAGCAGGACTAAACTTCTGAATACCTAGTATGGAGCAATGTAGTGAGATGAACAAACATTCCTCACAATGTACAAGTTCTGGCTTCCTTTTACCAGTCCATCCTACTTCCCTATACCTTTCCAATGTGTTTGTCTGGTCCTTGCCCTCCTTATTGCCAATATTCTTTCACTCATCCTAGTAACTCACCTTCTGGATTCTACCTCAGATCCTTGCATAACCTGAGGCTATTTCCCTTGCAACTTTCTCCTCTTCCTGCTCCTTAAGGCCCTTCCAGCTACTCCCTGACTCTAGTGAGCATTCTAAGACTTCAATATTCCCAATTTTCCCATGCTGGCCTCTCTTCTTTACCTAGCTTGAGTCCTGTGGCTGATATACAGAATTCCTCCTTTACCAACACCCTCACCTCCCTACAAATAAATAAGCCTTTGTCTGCAATTCGTATATCTATCAACTGCCTGGGCAGCATTCTACTTTGTCTGACCTCACTCCTTAGCTCTGTTCTCTTGCTTATGCTACCTGCAGTCTCATCCAAACGTCCTACTAAGTGCAAGGTCTACTGAATACCCCTGATGTGGACTATCCCATTTTATTCCAAGCTGCCATTATGGATGAATGAAATGAAAACCTTGCATTTCTATTATGATCATTAAAATGTTTAAAATGTTCTAGGATAATTATGTTATTTTATCCACAAGACAACTCACGGAGTGGAAACTCAAGATAATATGCCAGCTGAAAGTGGCTGGAGAGATTGCTCAGTGCTTAAGAGCACTCAGTGCCCTTACAGAGGACCTGGGTCGATTCCCAGCATCTACAAGGTGCCTAACAATCATCTGTACTCCAGATCCAGGGGATCTGATGCCTTCTTTTGACCTTTGCAAGCATGGTATGACATGGGCGCACTTACACACATACAGGAATACATTCATAAAGATAAAATAAAAACAATAAAATATTTTTTTAAAAAAAATATGACAGCTGGAAAGCAAATGTAGTTCACAGAAGTTGTGTCCCAATCAAGCTGTTGGTCTTAAAGAGCAAAACTAGTTGCTTATAACAAAATGATTATTGTTTTCTTTCAACTCTTCTGAGATAGCTATGCTGTATGCCCAGTTCGTCCTCTTGCTTGCTAGTTGTGAGGATGCCAGAGTTAGATGGACAATAAACATGTTCACTAAAGACACTGTTAAAAGGTACCACTGGGGTCTCAGGATCAGTTTCTTCTATGTAGTCATCCCAGAAGCAAACATTCAGGGTGCAACTCTTGGCTCAGAGAGAAAAATAAATGCTATCAAACAGATACAGAGAAACTACATGTAGACAGCCAAGCTGCTTTTTGTCCTCTGTGCTGGCTTTTGCAACCAAAATGCAAAAGATGAAAGATCATAACACTGGAGGAGCACCTGAACTCAGAGAAGGTAAGTATAGGTAGGGAAGAAAGCAATTTGAGATTTACAATAGGAAACTCCTTCCACACTTAATTATTGTATGGCAAAAGACTGGCCATGTGACATGTTTATTTCCAAGCAAAAATTAAAAACAAAATAAAACACTGCATTCTCTTCATCCCGTTACCACGTAGACATTTATGACATAATAAAGACAACAAGGTACATATTCTAATTCTTATACAGATAGCAGTAATGTTGAACAAAGGCCTTAATTACATTGTTAAACAAATCTTATGAGATTTGTGAAAAACATCAAACAATGCTTCTACAAATCTCTGAGCTTCTTGGATAAAAAACTATTATATTTATACATGTGTAAGTATATGGACATGCATATAACAAAACTAACATTGTTAGCTCCCTTAGGACTGCCCAGTCTCAACAAAAGCATAAATCATCAGCAAAATAATGACTTACCTTGTAGAAGATCAACATCAGGTCATCCAGATTTCCATGTAAATCACCTGGAATACAAATGAAAAATCACTATGTAATAGGAAGCAACATGCAACAGCTATGTTGTTACAGAATTTTAAATCTCAAATACTTCAAGTGTTCTCATGGTTTTCATCTTTTTTTTTTTATTTAGCAAGTTTTATTGAACATACCTCCAAATCAAACAACATTAAAACTGTACACACACAGTTGTCATTTAAGCTAATTAAGATTTTAAAGTTTCCTTAAACATTACATTATCAAATATCAGACTATTTTTCCTTAAAGAATTACAACGGTAAGTTCTGAGGTCTCCGGTTACAAAATCTTCAGTCAATCAATCAATCAGTCAGTCAGTCAATCAATCACTATGCAACTTTGTTACCGTTTTCTTTCTTTTTGGTGAAAGCATTTAAAATTAGCTCTTAGGTTTTCATCTTTTGATGATACTAATTCAGTAGACAATTGGTTTTTACAGGACTCTTCTTCCCCTCTTATGGTGTGTGTGGTTTGGGGAGGGGATCCGGAACTGTTTGCTCTAGCCATTTCTGCAGGGTTTTACTTACTCAGACCTAAGCCCCATATTACAGACTTTATGTTTATTATCTTGTTCCATCCTCACAACCATTCTATGAAATAGGCGGTATTTTTCTTTCTTTCTTTCTTTCTTTCTTTCTTTCTTTCTTTCTTTCTTTCTTTCTTTCTTTCTTTCTTTCTTTTTTTTTTTTTTTTGAGACAGGGTCTCCTTGTAGACCCAGCTGTCCTGGAGCTCACTCTGTAGACCAGGCTGGCCTTGAACTCACAAAGATCCGCCTGCCTCTGCCTCCCAAGGGCTAGGATTAAAGGCGTGCCCACCATGCCCTGCGATAGGCGGTATTTTCATTATTCTTATTTTCCAAATGGAGCTCAGAGTAGTTAAGTAACTTATTTTGTTATGCAGCCACCAAAGATCAGAGCTGGAATTGAAACCCAGATTTACCTCATTTCAAAATTAAAACTCCAAGTGATTCCCTCTGTACTGTCTACATTACAATTCCTAGGAGAGCAGGAACAATACATATCATAGGTTGAATTAAATCTTCAAGGACCTACCATAGTACCAGGCAAATTGCAGACACTCAATACATACATTTAATCATTAAATCATAGTTGTTTCCTGTTTTGATTTTATTGTTGTTGTGTGAGACAAGGTATTCCTATACAACCCAGACTGGTTTGAAACTTGTGATTCTCCTGCCTTTGACTTCAGAGGGCTGGGATTGCAAGTGTAAACTACCATGCCTGGCTAATGCATAGTTTTTGAAAGAACTAAAGAGGGCTGGAGAGACAGCTTAGTGGTTAAGAGCACTGAGTTCTCTTGCAGAGGACCGGGGTTCGATCCCCAGCACCCACATGGTGGCTAAGAACCATCTGTAACTTCAATTCCAGGAGAACTCCAGTTCCAGGGGAATGCGACACCCTCTTCTGACCTCCGCGGCATTGCATGACATGGGTGCACAAACCTACATGCAGACAGTACATTCACACACATACAAAAATAAATAAAATTAAAAAAAAGAAAGAATTAAAGAATATGCTCCAGGAGTACATCTGAAGTTTAAAAACTGTGAGTAGGTAGTTGAGATTCTTTGGATGAGACAATTATAAGAAATAAAAATGAAAGCTAACTAAGGATAACTATTGAATATTTAAGTCTTTAATTAATAGATAAGGAATAACAATCTCTACTTAGATAAATATTTCTAGGCAAAATATCTACCTTACATAACCTTTGTTCACAAAATTTTATTCAACTTAATTACCACAGAATTTAATTTAGGAATACTTTTCTTCAGTTTGTTTAAAATCCCACAACCAAGATAAATCAAATGCGTGCAATGGAAGACTACAATTATGCTGGAAATAATAAAATTAAAATCCTACATCATCTGCACTTATTTATAAGATTATCATAATATTAACAATAAGATTAAGAGTGTATTTTAATGAACACTTAAATCTCATTATTTTTGCATAGTCTCACTCCAAAGTAAAGGAAATAAAGATAGAAAGACATTTTACTTGTCAACTTAACATTGTTCATTAATTATTTTGTTTTCCTCCTTTCTTTCAGAGTGATTTGCCTTTGAAAAATCTGAGTATACAGTCCCAGGCATGGTGACACAGGACATTTTTCTCGGCACTCAGGAGGCAGAGGGAGGGTGATCTCTGTGAGATCAAGGCCAGCCTGGTCTACATAGCAAGTTCCAGGTAGCTGGAACTACAGAAAGACCCTGTCTAAAAATCTGAGTATATTTTGGGGGAGATGGTTCAGTGGGTGAAGATTTGCTGAGCAAGCATAAAGACCTGAGTTCAGATCCCTAGAACCCATGTGAAAATCAGGTGCAGTGGCAAATATCTGTAATGACAATGCTGGAGGTGGGCAGAGATAGGCAAATGCCTGGAGCTCACTGACCAGCCAGCTCACTGCCAGTCAGCGAGCTCCAGGCTCAGTGAGAGACCATGCCTCAAACAATAAGGACAGCAATTGAGAAAGACACCCAACAACAACCTCTGATCTTTGCAAATTGGCACACACATTTACACATGCGTGCACATGTACACATACACCACACACACACACATTTATACCATATACACAAATAATGCAAATATACAGGACTATAATAGCTGGAATGCTAAAAAAATGAACTTGATTCAGCATATCAAGAGCTAAGGGCCATGATTCAATTCCCGGCAGAGAGAAAAAAGAAGCATATAAAATATTTTAAATTTCCAGTTGGAATATATATATATAGATATATAGATAATAATATATAATCTAATCGTTCTAGTTATCGTTTCTAGGCAGACCGCATCAGCCCTCTTTTCACTGGCCCCAACTCCATGAGGTCCCGACACTGAATTATAATTTATACATAACGGAACAAACCTAAACAAACAAAACCCGCAAGGAAGCTAAGGGCAAGGGGAATTCACCAAGTTAAATGGCATGCCTGATTTCATAGTGAGTTCCAAGCCAGCCCATACTATTGAAAAAGAAAGAAGAAGAAGGAGAAGAAGGAGAAGGAGAAGGAGAAGGAGGAGGAGGAGGAGGAGGAGGAGGAAGAGAGAAGGAAGGAAGGAAGAAAGGAAGGAAGGAAGGAAGGAAGGAAGGAAGGAAGGAAGGAAGGAAGGAAGAAACGAAGAAACAAAGAAACAAAGAAAGAGAAAATTTGGAAATGAACTGGCTTTGGCTTTTCTTTTGAAAGCCATTTTCAATGTTGTTATATGCAAAAAAAAAAAAGTCTGTAAATAAATGCCTAAAATGTGAGGATCCTTAAATGAATGGATCTAAGCTAGGATAAGGGTTCCTATATAGAAATGCTCTATCTATCTATCTATCTATCTATCTATCTATCTATCTATCTATCATCTATCTGTCATATACCTATCATATACCTACCTATATATATCAATATATGTATACATTTGGGCCTCTATTTCACTCATCAGAGGAAAAGATAGGGGCTAGGAATGTAGTTCGATGGTGGAGTATCTGCCTAACATGTGCAAGGCCTTAGCATGTGTGAAGTACTGGGTTTGATCCATAATACTGCAAAAATCTCCTAATTCTTAAAACTTTATTTTTTTTTTAAATATAGAGAGCAGGATGTCTCAGTAAGGGCCCTTCAGTTCTCACACTGTGAGATTTTAGGATTTCTACACTCGAATTCATTTCTTCTTCCAGATCCTTCTACCTAAAGATTGGTCTGCAATGGCAGCTGGGGGTCTAATAGAAGTGCATAGGAGTAAATCTAACCATCTGTTTGGGTCTGTTATGTCTACTATGGTAGCAACCCTAGCCATGGCTTGACAAGTGTCACAGGTTGGCATAGTTTCCTGAATCTTGTGACCCAGCATTCTTTCTTTGTTTTCATTAAAAGTAAGGCCCCAGGCTGTGGTGCATCATCTGCTAGGGAGATCTGGTGGCTTGAAATTGAACCATTAGAGGCTCTTCAAAAACTTGAGTCAAGGCATGCTGTGAGGTATGCACTACTATATCAAGTCCCTGTCATCACTACTGGAAGCTAGAAATGGAAATGGTTTAATTAGATTGTCAAATCCACTTCTACCTGCTAGAATAAGAGAACATGGGCTAAAAATTGATTTGGAAAATAACAATCACTGTTTTGTAACCTAAAGGCTTAATTAGAAGTTAAGGGAATTGCTGTTCGTTCCATGCACCCCACTCCCAGACAGTTGCTAGCATGCTGAGCACCAACTGTGATGAATTTCAATGTGTACTGTTTCTTGAAGCAATATCCTGCCAGGCAGCCTATATGATAACAAAATCTCAAATCTTGTTATTTAGAAGAACAAGAAACAGATTTTTGGGACATTCCCACTCTTTTAAAAGCTGCAAAGACCAGTTGGAAAAATCTAAAACAGCAGCCAAGGGCAGAAAAGAATTTAATCTCTTCCCTGCGTTGGGTTTTTCTCTTCCCAGTATAAGTGGCAGAGACCCACCTGGAAAAAATAGCAACATAGAGCAGAGATAATGAGAGCTAGTCAGAGGGCAAAGAACACTTATTCCACCCATGGGTGGCTTTCCATATTAAAATGCTATCTGCCTTTATAAAAAGCTACAAGAGTTCTTTAATTTCTCACATAATTAATTCTTGCCAGCTGGTATGCAAAACAAAGACAAGATGGGGAACAGTATTATCAAGATAGATAATTCTACATTAACATTTTTCCCTTAACACCGACCAATTTACATAGTTTTCAAGTTAGGCAAACGATGTAGGACCAAGAGGCTTCTAAATATTAATTTGACAACCCTCCTCTGAAACTTACCACAGATCGTTATCTCTTTGGAGGGCAAAGTTTTTATCTGAGTGAAATTCGGCATTTGCTTCAGGGCTTTCCTGGCTTCAAATAGCACCTCTAAGACATAATAAGCATGAAGTGTCTGTGAGGGAGAAACAGAGGAAATAGATATAATGAACTAGGAAGAAGGACATGACTGTGTAGAAAACGATAAAGATAAAGTATATGAGCACATTTTAGGTCACTGAATTTCAGGATAATCTTTAAATTATTCTCAAATAGATTTTTCTAACACAATGTCTGGCATATAAAAATCCCTCTGTAGATATTTGTAATGGAATGAACGAGTGGCTCCTAAGATATATAGATTCTCGTGTTTTTCCTTAACATTATCCACTTGCAGAATATTTCTGATTATTCTTGGTTCTTCGATCTCAAGAGAAGTAATAGGGAAAAGGGACTCATTTGCCAAAAGAAAATGTGCACACAAAAGAAAAACAAAAAGAATAATTTTAAAAGGGAAGAATAAAAAGAGAGACAAAACAAGAAAAGGAAAGAAAAGCAGAGGATCTGTGGAAGAGCTGTACTTCATTTGTTGAGAAGTCCAGCCAATTGTGATAGAAAGTAGGTGTTGGGGCTGGAGAGATGGCTCAGTGGTTAAGAGCACTGGCTGCTCTTGCAGAGGACCAGGGTTAGGGTTGGATTCCCAGCACCCACATGGCAACTAACAACCATCTGTAACTCCATTTTCAGGGGATCTGACACCTGCTTCTGGTCTCTGTAGGCATTGTATGACACGGGCACACTTACATGAATACAGACAATACATTCATACATATAAAAAAAGAAAGTAGGTGCTGCTGAACTCAGACATCTCAAAGATACCCAGAGAAGCCCCCGAGCCTCTTAGGTATGGCTCCAGTATTTAGTGTACAGAATGTTCAGTATAAGAACACTTTCATACAAAAGCCTAACTATAGAACACATCCCAAAGCCAAATAAAGCACTTGAATTATCTTCAGTTTGTGACTATCTCACCACTCTCCTCCAGTTACAGTATTGATGAGATCATTCTTTCCTATAGATTTACTCTGTTTTCTCTCTTGAGTTTTTAAAAATCCGATGTGTCTTCTTCTCTGTTTTTTTTTTCTTTTTAATTATGAACTATTCCAAACACGTACTCCAAAAATAAAAGATAACAGAGATGTGATTCGCACACAAAGTCAACTGATATGAGCACAACTTTACGTTTCAGGCCTATTTAGAGCCAGGATGTCCAATATGGTGGCCACTAGCTACATGAGATGACAAATTTTAAAATGCAGGCTAGCCTGAATTGAGACGTGCTATAAGAACAAAATATAAGGGCTGGAGAGAAGGCTTAACTGCTAAAGACTCAGGCTTACAACCTAAACATCAAGAACAAAGTTCACACTGGATTTCAAAGACTTGATATGAAAAAAGTAAAATGTCTCATAATTTTAATAAGATTATATATGAAATATTTCAGGTATGAGGTATACTGATTTAAATAATATATTATTAAAATAGATTTCATCTTTTTAATGTGACTACTAGAAAATTCTAAATATATGGCTAATATAAATAAAAAAGGGGGATATAGATAGATATGAAAACTTTTTGTCAAAAAACCTTGCAACCCAAATCTTAAAACTAACTATGGGAAAGGATTTGTATGTTCCAACAGGCCAGAGTATCACCAACTTAATGGCTGAGAAAGAAAATGCAGCTTTGCAGTGAGTAGGATGTACCAGAAAGTGCCAGCAGAAGGATTGACTCCTCTGCACATTGAAGGGAAGAAATGCCTCAGATTGCTGCAGACATCAGGCCCCTCTGTGGATCCTACTAGTAACAACTATTTTTAATGATTCCTAATGAAGCTTACCTTCTAGGTGCTGCAAAGGTTTTAATACAAGAGACTTTCTTAACTCCCCCCCCCCATAGAATAAAGAGAAATAAGAGGATGATGAGGTCATTCTCCAGCTGTAGATTGGAACCAGCTGTTATAGAAGTGTTCTCTTGTAAAATCAGTAAAACTGCCTTCTTTAATTAACTAATGGACATAGAAACTGTGAAAAGGATTATTTTCTATTCAGAACCAAATATAATGCTAAAGTCTCCTTAAGCTCTGCACTTAAACAAAATATATCAATACAGGAGCTCTGACATCAACAATGGATTATTCTACCAAGGAGATGTTGGCCAGGGGATCCAAGGCCCCACAAATGGTAAAGGCTCCTTGCCTCCTAACTGGGATATCTGCAGGAAGAGAGGCGATAAGGCCCTGCTGTTGAAGACCTGATACAAACATGGAAAAGATGTATGGAGACCGCACTTGCAAGTATACAGATGGTCTCTGGGATGCCAGAGAGTGTTACCAAAGGCCACTAAACCAATAAAGCAAATATAGGTCTCCTTGAGTCAAGCAAGACTCCTCCGTCAGCACCAGCTACACGTCATCTGCCTGGAAATACTGTGCAGCAGTGGCAGCCATATGTCTCTATATCCCAAATCTAATTGGCTATTGGCTCTCTCCTTCGAGGAATAACCCACGGCTGATGTCACAAGCTTACATCCTCTAATGGTTAGGAGATGTTATAAACCACACGAAGACCCTGCCATACTTGACAGAAGAAAATGTAGATCATGAATTGACATACCATCCAAACATCTGTGTCTATACCAAAGTAACCTACCATAACAATTAGTACTGTTTAAATACCCATATATCTAATTGTGTGTGCTTCATTAGTAGGATCGAAAGGCTATATATTATACTGTTTAAATACCTAAATATCTAATTGCATGTGTTTCATTAGTAGGATTGAAAGGTTAAGCCTGGACAAGCTGGCAGCCCATGAAAGAAAACAGCCAGAACTGACTAGAGACCAAGACATCAGCTCCAGAGAAAGTAGAGTGTTTTGCTTCTCATCCACCTGTGCCCCTTTTCTAAGCCTAGGGAACAATCTGCGGAAGAGAGGGCGTGATAGAATGTAAGGGCTTCGATTGGGGTTAATGGTGAAACTACAATAATATAGACTGGACACTCATTTGATCAACTTGATTGAACATACAAGCCCCCCCCTGCTGGATGGTGGGACCCATGAGCTGTGTGGGTCTGGGCACAACTGCTTGCAAATTGGTTTTACATGAAGGATGCTTGTACTCACAAATTATCACCTATTGTTAAAAAAAATGAAAACAAAACAAAACAAAAAAACAGAGAAAGATGCAGAAAACTTACGGCAGAATGCACGATCTGCGATGGGTAGGGGTGGGGTGGGGGGGAAGGGAAGGGGATATATGCCTGAACTGAATTGGAAAATGATGTATGAAATACACAAAGCATCAATAAAAATAAATTAAAAAAAAAGAAAGACTACCTTAAATTATTGAAGGCTGAGAGAGTGGTCATATCTTTAGATCTTTCAGATATGACCCTGGGATTGGGACTAGGGGAAGACAGAGGCCTTTAGTCTCATCCCATCTCCTGAGGTCCTGAAATTTAAGTTTTGAAAATGTTCATGATAAGTAATTGTTAAAGAGACAGAAATGGAGATTAATAGGAATGTGGGAAACAGGAAAAGAGTCCCTGGATGTTGATTAGTGAGGAGAGGCTCATATTTCCAGGGTCTACCTAAGACTTGATGGACTAGTTAGTCTTTTCTGCACAAAAGCATTCTAAAGTCATCCAATCCACAATTTTATTCAGAATTTGAATGTTCCTTCAGCTGCATTTTATTTTCCTTTATTTTTCTATTTAGTTATTGTTTCATTTTTCTGGAGACAGTGTCTCACTGTGTATCCCAAACTGGCCCCAGACATCTAAGCAGTCCTCCTGTCTCAGCATCCCAAGTCCTTGGATTAACAGTGTATTAGTTTTTCTCTTTTACATTTTCATTTATTTGTTTTATGGAGGAGGTGTGGGCACATAGGGTATCATGGTGCCTGTGTAAGGGTTGGAAGAGCACCTTGTGGGAATTGGTTCTTTCCTGCCACCATGTGCTCTCTAGGGACCAAACTCAGGTCCTTGGGCTTAGCAGCAGGTTCCTTTGCCCATTGAGACATCACACTGGCCCCTGGATTAATAAAGAAATTGACAAAACCACGGCTGTTTAATGGCTTGAGTCAGTCTGTACATTTAATCTACTGATTCCCAATGCTAACTTAATTTTCCATTGTAGCTTTTATGATCTATTATACTACTAAGCAGAGTAATTGCTGTCTGAAGAGTTATTTTCATTTTATTTTCTAACGTTGACAAATATTCACTAAGAATATCTTGCAACCACAGAAAAGAGTCTTAATATTAAAATAGTTTTCTGGATCCTCTTAAGATTAGCTGAAATAACTTTGATAATATTAGTACTTGCTTATAAGGCTCTATTTTGGTAGGGTTATGATAGCTGTGTTTACTGTTGACTATTAAATATTCAAAGAAGTTCATTCAAATGTTGGCTTATATGTTTATAAATATATCATATTAAAGAACCAATTAAATTAAATATTCACATTCTTTTAAAGGCGCTGAAGGAGGAAACTAGTTTTCAAGAATATTTTCCTCTGAGAGAGAGAGAGAGAGAGAGAGAGAGAGAGAGAGAGAGAGAGATAAAGAAACTATGTAGCCCTGGCTGTCCTGGAATGAGCTATGTGGCCTAGGATAGCCTTGAACTCGAAGCAATCCTCCTGCCCCTTCCTCCCAAGTGCTGGATTACAAGCATGTGTCACCACACATAGCTTAAGGCTATTTCTTTTTTAAGTAGTTTTTAAATGGACATACAACACATTATTTGGCTGAAATAAAAATGTATCATTAAAAAAGTACACCCAGATTAGATAATATGTAGAACGGAAAGTAAATTAATGGCTTTCAGAGAGAGATAGGGGAAAGAGTGACTACTAATATAAAGTTTCATGCTGGGATGACAAACACGTTTGGGAAATAAAAGCACTTATCCAGCATACACAAGGCTGTGGGTTTGGTCCCTAATACTGAATAAAGAATAAAACTTTTAAAAGTTCAATAAATAGTGGTGATGGCTGTATAGCATTCTAATATACCAAAAACACCAAATTATACACTTTGAAATGGTTAAAATGACCCATTTTATATGGATTTTGTTGCTTTGTTTTGTTTTTTACAAGGTCTCCCTAGTCCCAACCCACCTGGAACTCACTATGTGTAGCAGGCTGACCTCAATCTCATAGAGATCCACCTGCCTCTGCCTCTTGAGTGCTGAGATTAAAGGCATGTGCCACCACACCTGGCTTCTATATGAATTTTAACTTAATTAAAAAAAAACCCATATAATCTGTTATTTGTTTTTACAAATGAGAGTGCATTATATATTAATTTGAACTTTGATTATTTCCTTAACAATATAAATTCTTCATATCTATAGTTAAAATTATTAATCTTCTCTATAATGATTCCTTGAACTGATTGATGTTGTATCTTTTATCTCCTTGAACACATTAATCATATTTATGTTAAGCTCTGAGTCTAATGATGTCACTGTCTAGACATTCTACAGGTCTGTTTCCATCATTTGTTATTTGGCTCAGTTTTTTAATATTTTGTTATTTTTATTTTATGTGTATGAGTGTATTGTTTGCATATGTGTGAGTTCACCTGTGTTGTGCAATGCCGGTGGATATCAGAAGAGGGCGTTGGATCCTCTAGAACTGAAGTTAGGACAGTTGTTAGCCACCATGTGAGTCCTGGGAATTGAAATTGGGTCCTCCGCAAGAGCAGCCAGTACTTTTAACCTCTGAGCCATGTCTCCAGTCTCTTACCTCAATTTTATTTCACACATTGTATATCCTCCTGGGCCTAGTTATATTTGTACTCAGTACTGGACATTATTTATAAAAAATGCAAAAATAATTCCAGGCCTATTTTCTTCCAGAGGATTTACATTTGATGTTGGCAGGTGGCCAGAAGGACTGGCTACCTGGTATGATCTCAATTCTCTTGCAGGAATTAAATGATTCAAAGCTGTGTTTTGGTCTCTGCAATGCCAATCTATGTCCACGTCACTCCTTTAGGCTCCAAATCCGAGAATGAGTGTTTGGAATGATATCTGAGAAAATGGTGATTAGAGAACTTCAACACCGGATTCCTTCACAGAAATATTGAAAAATCAAGAAAAATTGTATCAAAGTAGATTTTGTCAAACTCTTGTTATAGCAATCAAACAAATATTGAATCAAGAAAAGGGAAATTTGACAATGTCTCAACACATGCATGAAGTAAGGACTAAGATTTGTAAGTAGCCTGGCCAAGATATGGAGGTGTCCTCCAACACAAAAGCAATGTCCAGAGACTTTAGAGAGGTTTTTTCTTTTTTTCTCATTTCTTTTTTCCCCCTTTTGTTTTCTTCTCTTCTTTTCTTTCTTCCCTTCCCTTCCTTCCTTCCTTCCTTCCTTCCTTCCTTCCTTCCTTCCTTCCTTCCTTCCTTCCTCTCTCTCTCTCTCTCTCTCTCTTTCTTTCTTTCTTTCTTTCTTTCTTTCTTTCTTTCTTTCTTTCTTTCTATCTTTATATTTCTCTCTTCTGGCTTCTGCTATTCAAGGAAATCTCTATCAAAACATAAACTGAGCACAAGCTAAAAGAACAGAGACTTTGAAACTACTTAGACCTAACAGACATCTATAGACTATCTCATGTGGCAAAAGATGTCTACGTATTTTTCTTAAGTACACATAAAACTCTGTGATAGACTACATGTTAGGCCAGAAAATAAACTCAACATATTTAAAATAAAATTCAAATCACGCAAAGTATTTCCTCAGACCAGAATGGAAAGGATTGCAAAACTGGGAAATTCAGGGGTCCTGGAGAGATGGCTCAGGCATTACAGAGAACTTACTGCTCTTGTAGTGGACCTGCGTTCAATTCCTAGTACCCACGTGATGGGTCACAACCATCTGTAACTCCAATTCGAGGGGATCTAATGCCCTCCTCTGGCCTCCCTGAATGCCCATGGTGTACATAAACACACAAAGCACACACACACACACATACACACACACACACACACACACCTACACCTACAAATTAAAAATTAATAGTTTTTTAAACTAGGAAATTCATAAATATGTGATAATCATACAACAAATTATCAGTCAATGGATCAAGAAAAAAGATAAGTTGGAAAATTTTTCAGGATAAATGAAAATGAAAGCACAACATTCCCAAACATATGGGATATAGCAAAATTATGCTCAGAGAAAAGTGATAGCTGTAAATGCCTGCATTTAAAAAGAAGACTCTTGGGCTCAGCACTTAAGAGCACTGGCTCTTCTTGAAGAAGACTGGAGTTCAAATTCCAGCATCCATGGTAGCTAACAACCATCTTTAACTCCAGTACCAAGGGATCTGACACCCTCTTCTGTCATCCATGGGCACTGCATGATATGGGTGTGCTTACACACATACAGACATAACATTCATGCACAGAAAATAAAAATAAATAATAAAAATAAAAAATAAGACTCTTAATTTTAAACCCTTGAAGAAGGAAATTGAAGAAGACATCAGAAAATGGAAAAACATCCCATGCTCATGGATTGGGAAAATTAATATAGTAAAAATGTCCATTCTGGGCTGGAGAGATGGCCTAGTGGTTAAGAGCACCGACCGCTCTTACAGAGGACCCGGGTTCGATCCCCAGCACCCACATGGTGGCCGAGAACCGTCTGAAACTCCAATTCCAGGAGAACTCCAGTTCCAGGGGAATCCGAGACCCTCTTCTGACCTCCGCGGCATTGCACGACACGGGTGC
>VZQC01004570.1:477179-521032 GCA_009823505.1 Rhizomys pruinosus
GCAACTTCAGCTGCACAAGAATTAAGGTGGACAATTGACAAATGGGACCTCATTAAACTCCAAAGCTTCTGTACATCAAAAGAAACAATCAAGGAAGTGAAGAGAAAACCCACAGAGTGGAAGGAAACCTTCACCACAGATACAACTGACAAAGCATTGATTTCCAGAATATATAAACTACTCAAAAAACAAAGAAGAGAGAAAACAAATGGCCTACTCAATAGATGGAGCAAAGAGCTGAACAGAGACTTCACAAGTGAGGAATTAGAGATGGCTGAGAAACATCTTAAGAAGTGTTCAACATTGCTAATAATTAAGGAAATGCAAATTAAACCATTTTAAGATATCATCTTATTCCAATAAGACTGGCTAGGATCAAGAAAACAAATGATACCAAGTGCTGGAGAGGTTGTGGGGAAAGGGGAACACTCATCCACTGCTGGTGGGAATGTAAACTGTTACAGCTACTATGGAAAGCAGTGTGGAGAACCCTTGGAAGACTTGGAATGAACTTGCCACCTGACCCAGCCATACCACTCCTGGGCATGTACCCACAAGACTCATCTTATTGCAGAGACACATGCACAGCCATGTTTACTGCAGCTCTCTTCACAATAGCAAGGAGCTGGAACCAACCCAAGTACCCCTCAACTGACGAGTGGATAGAGAAAATGTGGTACATCTACACAATGGAGTTCTATGCAGTGGTGAAGAAAGATGACATCATGAGCTTTGTAGGTATATGGCTGGAGCTAGAAGATATCATGCTGAGTGAAGTAACGCAGTCCCAGAAAAACAAATGACGAATGGTATCCCTCATCTGTGGATAGCTAGCACCAATTACCTATGTATGGCAAACTGAGCAACGTCAATGTGATCTGAAGACAACTGTGCTCTTATATTGTGGATCCCTTAAAAAAAACAGAGTTAATTATATGATCCCACAATTTCTCTCCTAGATGTTATACCCAAGGAATGGGGACATATTTATATGGAAATTGTATCTGAATGTTCAGAGCAACATTGTTTATAATAGCCCAAAGATGGGAACAGTTAATATGTCCATGTAAATCAGTAAACAAAATGTGTAGGATACAATGAAATATTATCCAGCCATGAAAGAAATGAAGTAAGGATATATGATGAATCTTTGAAATACTATGTTTACTAAAAGGTGCCATTTTTTAAAAGACACATATAATAAAATTTCATTTATATGAAATAGACAAACTGGAATAGGCAAACTGACATGGACTGGAAATAGAACAGTAGTTGATTGTGGGTGGAGGTGGAGGGAATAAGAGTAAATGGGTACAGCTTTTCTTTGGAAGATGATGAAAACAATTCTATAATTAGATAATGATAATGACTATACAACCTTATGAGTGTACTAAAAATCACTGAGCCATATATATTTAAATAAATAATTTTATACCATGTGAATTATCAGAAAATGAAAAGGGAAATTATGACAAGGTTTTTGACATAATTTTCCTTTTCATTTTCCTTGCAATTCAAATCTTAAAACTAACTACGGGAAAAGATTTGTATGTTCCAACAGGTCAAAATGTCACCAACTTAACAGCTGAGAAAGAAAAGATACAGCTTTGCATTGAGTAGGATGTACCAGGAAGTGCCAGCCGAAAGGTTGGCCCGTCTGAACATTGAAAGGAAGAAAAGCCTCAGATAGGTACAAACCTCAAACCCCTCTGTGGATCCTACTTGTAACAACTATTTATAATGAGTCCTAATGAAACTTACCTTCTAGGTGCTGCAAAGGTTTTAATACAAGAGACTTTCTTACCTCCCCCCATAGAACAAGGAGAAAT
This sequence comes from Rhizomys pruinosus, assembly GCA_009823505.1. Classification (NCBI taxonomy): domain Eukaryota; kingdom Metazoa; phylum Chordata; class Mammalia; order Rodentia; family Spalacidae; genus Rhizomys; species Rhizomys pruinosus. Next base: position 479,009 of record VZQC01004570.1, read on the forward strand.
ATGATGATGATGAGGTCGTTCTTCAACTGTAAATTGGAGCCAACTGATATAGAGGTAATCTCTTATAAAACCAGTAAAACTGCCTTCTTTAATTGACTAATAGACATAGGAACTGTGAAAAGGATTATTCTCTATTCAGAACCAAATATAATACTAAAGTCTCCTTAAGCTATGCACTTAAGCAAAATATATTAATACAGGAGCTCTGACATCAGCAATGGATTATTCTACCAAGGAGATGTTGGCCAGGGGATCCAAGCCCCCACAAAAGGTAAAGGCTCCTTGCCTCTAAACTGGGATACCTGCAAGAAGAGAGGCGATAAGGCCCTGCTGCCAAAGACCTGACATTAACATGGGAAAGATGTATTGAGACCACACATGCAAGTGTACAGATGGCCTCTGGAATACCAGAGAGTGTTACCAAAGGCCACTAAACCAATAAAGCAAATACGGGTCTCCTTGAGTCAAGCAAGACTCCACCGTCAGCACCAGCTACACCTCACCTGCCTGGAAATACTGTGCAGCAGAGGCAGCCATATGCCTGTATATCCCAAATCTAATTGGCTATTGGCTCTCTCCTTGGAGGAATAACCCATGGCTGATGCCACAAGCTTACATCCTCTACAGGTTAGGAGATGTTATAAGCCACAGTAAGACCCTGTCATATTTAACAGGGGGGAAAATTGTAATTCATGGATTAACATATCCAAACATGTGTCTATGCTAAAGTAACCTACCATAACTATTAGTGCTGCTTAAATACCTATATATCTAATTGCTTGTGCTTCATTAGTAGGATCGAAAGGTTATTCCTGGACAAACTGTCAGCCCATGAAAGGAAACAGCCAGAATTGACCAGAGACCAAGACAACAGCTCCAGAGAAAGTAGACTGTATTGCTTCTCATCCACCTGTGCCCTTTTTCTAAGCCTAGGGAACAATCTGCGGAAGACGGGTCGTGGTAGAATGTAAGGGCTGCGATTGGGGTGAAAGGTGAAACTACAGGAATATAGTCTGGACACTCATTTGATCAACTTGATTGAACATACAAGCCCCCCCCTCCTTGCTGGATGGTAGGACCCATGGGCTGTGTGGGTTCGGGCACAACTACTTGCAAATTGGTTTTACATGAAGGATGCTTGTACTCATAAATTATTACTTAATGTTAAAAATGAAAAAAATACTGAGAGAAAAATGCAGGACAGTTATGGCAGAATGCATGATCTGGGATGGGGTGGAGTGGGGGGAAAGGAAAGGGAAATATGCCTGAACTGATTTGGAAAATGATGTATGAAATACACAAAGCATCAATAAAAAGTGAGGGAAAAAAAGAAAACCAAAAAAAAAAAAAAAGAAAAGAGAAATTATGTAAGCCTACGAAGCAATAAATTGCTGTGTACCTGAGGAAACTTCTATTTACTAGGTTAAAGCAGACAGTAATGCTAACATGATGTCGAACATTTCTCATGAAAATTATTTCTGCTTCAGTGTTCTCATGCACTTGTCTATGTTCAATAGACAGCCATGTGCATCTGTTAGGAACAAGAATCTGGGTAGCCTCTGCTTCAACTTACCTGCTGTTGCTTGAATGCGTGAAGAAGTATATCAATGTCAATAAAAGTGAGAGGAAAGTGAAGCCGAGGACCTTCATAGGAGTAAGGGACATCTATCAACCCCACGTATTCCTGTGTATCCTTGATGTCCTGTGCTGTGTGTTCAGCGATTCGACCTAGTACTTTTGAAAAGGGAAAGAGAATGAGGCACAAGACTGAGAATCAACAGTACAATACTTAAAATATCTTCTTGAATACCTATCTCACATAAGATACTGTGCTAAGTGTTATAAATAGCGAGATGTAACACATATAACCATGAGGAGGCCAATAATCACCATAGTCCCTTCCCAGAATTGTGTTTTGCCAAAGCAGTGAGTCCATAAACAATGGGGGAGAGACCAGAAGCATAATAAATCAGTCAGGCAAGTTATATATTGCTGCTCTGAAGTTTAAGCTCTAATTCTTTTGCCCAGTGCTATTCAGGATCTATGGAAAATTTAGCTGCAACATTAGATTTTTCCCTTGTTAAACACTTCAGAGGATTTTACTTAACTTTAATTGATTTGTTTCCCTCTTTACCTAAGATGTTTCTGATGTGGTTTTCTTTTTTTTTCCTTGGTAACAAAGCTGATAAACTTAAATGGCGAACCATAGGCAGAAATACCCAAAGGCCTCTCTCTGTCTCTTAGACATTTCTGTAGAGAAACAGACTGCCTGCATTGCCCATTTTAGTAGGTGCTGAGACCCACGGTCATTTCTTGCCAAATTGCTCGTGAAACAGCCCCCAAGACAGAAATCCAGACAATTCAAGCAGAGAAAGATGAAAGGGGATGTAGTTGCAAAATGGCCTCAATAGTCTATCCCAGCCTCTATTGGTCCATTTTAGAATGTAATTTTGCAGCTATTTTCATTGAGAGTCTACTTTCCCATCCTTTGAAGCTGAGCTGAGCTTATAACTTGCACTATCCTAAAGAATGTGGTCCAGGTGATACTTACCAGGCCCAAGTCCTGCTCTCAAGAATCTTTATGTTTCCATGCTCTTTGTTTTGGAAACTTGCCATTTCTACCAAGCCCAGGCTAGCCTACTAAAAGGCTAAAACCATGTGGAAGAGAGTTGAATCATACTACCCAAGGATGTTCTAGATCAGCTAACAGCCCGCAGACCCAGAGATGCATGGGTGAACTCTCACCAAGACCCATAACATGGCCAGATCATGTCTGCCAAGACCAGCAGAAGTGCTTAGCTAATTTTTAGATTTGATAGGAAAAAAGGACTTGTTGATTACATGTCACTGAGATATTGTGGCTAATTCACAATATTATTGCAGTAAGAGACAAGTGACCAGAATATAATGACACGCTCAGCTCATTAACACTGACTTGTTATTAATGCCATCATCAGAAGTTCTCTGCAAACAATTTCTATCTTTTCAAATATTTAAAGTGGTCAGATATATAAGATACAAGGTTAGCAAATATAGACAGAATATATTTTTTCATTATCAATTATGATGAGAGATTACAATTAAGAATTAAGATAGAGGGGCTGGCTGCAGCGATGGCTTAGTGGTTAAGAGCACTGACTGCTCTCGCAAAGACCTGAGTTCAGTTCCCAGCATGCACATGGTGGCTCACAACTACTTGTAACTCCAGCTCCAGGGGATCTGATTCCCTCTTCTGACCTCCAAGGGCATTGTAGAACACAGGTGCACTTACATCATGCAGGCAATATACTCATACACGTAAAATAAAAATAATAAATAAAACATTTTTTAAAAGAACTAAATTTGGGGCTGGAGAGATAGCTCAGTGGTAAAGAGCACTGGCTGCTCTTGAAGAGGACCCAGGTTCAATTCCCAGCACCCATATAGCAGCTAACATCTGTCCTTAACTGCAGCTCTAAGGGATCCAACACCTTCTTCTGACCTCGATGGGCTTTGCACGACACCGGTGCACTTACATACAACCAGGCAATACACTAATAGGCATAAAATAAAATGATAATAATAAATAAATAAAATTTAAAAAGAACTAAACTTGTAGCATTGTTCTAAACTGGAAATAATATTTAATAATTTCATATTTTCTAAAAAATTGCTATGTGTCCCAATATACTTTAGCAATAGGTGAGAATGTTTTATAAAAGGTGGGATTTATGATTAATAATATCTAGGGCCTAGAGTGAAGGCTCAGCGGTTACGACTACTGGCTGCTCTTGCAGAGGACCCAGGTCAATTCCCAGCACCCGCGTAGTAGCTAGCAAACATCCATAACTCCAGTTCCGTGGGATCCAACACCCTCTTCTTACCTCTGCAGGCATTGCATGGCATGGGTGCACCTACCTACATGGAAGTAATACACTCATATACATAAAATAAAAAAAATTACAAAAGATTAATAATATCTATATTCAATGTGGTCCAGTAGTAGTTATTTTTCTCCTTTGGTTTCAGTTTACAATATAAGAATAACGGAATTATTTTATGTCAGAAACCAGAAATGCAGAGCTTCTTGATAAACTTTATTTCTGATTCATTATGTAGGCAGTGAAGCCTAAATATTCTACTGAACTATCTTAATGATCATGCCACCCATTTCATTTGAAAAGCATTTTTGGAAATGAATTTTGCTGCAAAGGAAAACCTTTTTTATCCTAACTTGATATATTGAAACATCAAGCAACTCCTAGGGGGAAAAAAAGAAACCTAACAACAATAACTCCCATCCACAAAAAGCCTCTAAGACTCCAAGCAGTTCCATAGCAGGATCTAATAGAGTTGAAAACATTTTCTGTTATAGAGTTTAAGAAATAAAGTGAATGTGGAGCACCTGTGGTCACAACTAGAGATCTTAATTATTTAGATGAGGTAGATATTTATGACCTGACTACAGTATTCATGGAAGAGACAATATAACTTTTTAAACATGCCTGACTTAAAAACACAGATGCTAGTGAGAAATATGAAAAGCAGTTGAATATACAGATTTGCATTTGTCAATGCATATAGAGAGTCACCCCCACCCCCTCCACTGGCCCCTTTCCAACTAAAGGGCTTAGCAATCTTGGGAGTCACTTTTTGTTCCCTATGTCTTCAGTATGCTTCACTCTTCAGGCTCCGTAACACAATAAAACGTGGCTGAAGACTACCCCTGGATCTCGAATCTACTCACACTGATATTTCTATATTTATTGTCCCATTGTTTCCTTTGTCTTGGAAAACTCTTTGTTCTCCTGATTTAGATAATTTCTCGTCATCCTTTGAAACTCAGTAGGCTACCCAGGCTGAGCCTCAAATTCTACCTTTTCAATAACATCATGTTGATCATGAAGTGATGATGATAGCTCTGATTCACTGAATGTTTACTATGTGCCAGACAATGTTCTAAGAACTTTACACATATATTCATGTAATTGCGACTACCCTATAAGAGGTAAGGACTATTACTTTCTCATTATATACATACATGAAAAATTAGCACAGATCATGTAAGTAGAGAAATGGAATCTAATTTTCAACTCTGTGTATGTATTATGTGGGTATGTGGGTAGGGGTACATGTATAGATGTGTTTATAATTGCACATGGAAGACAGAGGGTTACATCAAGTATTTTTCTTAATCATGCTCTACCTTATTTTTTGAAATGGAGCTCTCACTGAACCTGAAGGTTACTAATCTGTCTAGACCAGCTGGCTAACAAGCCCCACTATGTCCCCAGCAGTTGGTACTATTTGTGCACACCACTGTGCCCAACTTTTTATGTGGGTGCTAGGTATCCAATCTTAAGTCTTCATGCTTACATGGCAAGCATTTTACTGACAACCATTGATCCAGCCCCCCAACTTTTAACCATTGTATTTTTGCTATATATTAAATATATATCTATGTTAAGCTGGGTGTGGTGGCACATGCCTTTAATCCTAGCACTTGGGAGGCAGAGGCAGGTGGATCTCTGTGAGTTCAAGGCCAACCTGGTCTACAGAGTGAGCTCCAGGACAGCTGGGGCTACAGGGAGATCTTGTTTCCAAAAGATAAAAAAAAATCTATGTTATATAATATATATTATTATTCATATTCACATACTCATAAATGTAATGTTGAGTAAACCTAATTCTCTGATGCATAAACAAGAAATTTCTTCAACAGTGAGACCTAATTATTTGTGTTCTAACCAAAAGTAAAAAAAAAAGGTTTTAAAAATTTAAGAAATGATTCCATTTTTCCCAGTCATTGCCTTCATCCATGCTATCATATCTCCCTTTTTTATTGGCTGATAAGTCAATTCCATCACCTCCAGTGGTTAAGCCTCAAGTCTCACTGTTTTAAGAACAAAATAAGATATTATACTTTTAAAATTAATAAGCTTAATATAGTTCTTCCTTCCACAGATTTGATGACCCTTATTACTTAAAAAGGTTCACTGATAAATTAATGAAAAGGTGCCACTTCCCTAAGCCAATTCTTCAGTATAACTACTCAGTATGAAATATTAATCAACATCAAATCATTATCCTTCTGCTGGGTTTTAGCACCATAAAAATTAGTAACAGAAATTCTTTTCCAATAGCTAATATGTGTCATGAATGAAAATGAAGCTTTAACATTTCTAAGGATATATTATCTTTGTGAGTTATAACTAATAACTAATAACAGTTTAATGTATAAGAACAGCATATGAAGATTTGTGAAACACATAGATTTAATCCTTATTTGACTACATTAAATATGACTAATTTGACTAATTAAATATGTTAAGATATTAACATAACCAAATCATACTGCTACAAGTTGTTCTAAGAAAATAACTTTTTAAATTTTTTAATTATTATTTTTTATGTGTATGAGTGTACTGTCTGTGTGTAGGTTGGTGCACCCATGTCATTCAATGCTGTGGAGGTCAGAAGAGGGCGTCAAATTCCCCTGGAACTGGAGTTAAAGATGGTTCTTAGCTGCCATGTGGGTGCTGGGAATCGAACCCAGGTCCTCTGCAAGAGCAGTTGGTGCTCTTAACCGCTGAGCCATCTCTCCAGCCCCCAGAAAATAACTTTAAAAAAAATACTCCTATACCTAATTTTTTCTTTCACCTAGACTCTAAATCTAGACAGAGAAAATTTTAAAGTCCGTAATTTTTTCAAAAAAATATTTCCTTATACCACCCACATGTCACTTTGGAAAACAAGCTGCATATATTTTTGGAAAAAGAAAAGCACCATTAGAACAAAATCTATAATTATTTCATTTCCTAGTTTTGAATCTGTGTGGAAATCATTGGTGTCCATACAGTAAATTCTACAGACACCAACAAAACATTTCATACAATTCAACCCCAATTGTTGATTTAAAAAAAAAACGGAAAATGCGGAATATAAGGATACTTCCTTAACATAATTTTTAAATATAAGTATGCAATAATGGTTTCTAATAAATCCTCATTAAACAAGGATACCCACTTTCCCTGTTTTTCTGTAATAGAGTTCTGCTATCTCTAGGCAACATAAAACATGAAACAGAAACCAGAGCAGTAACTAGTAAACAGACATGTATAATAATGAAAATTGTGTCCAATGAGGTTAAATATCTAAACTCAAGAAAAACCCCAGGAGTGTTGAGGGCAGACATCTTTAGTCTTAGTATGGGAGAGACAGAGGTAGGTGGATCTCAGTAAGTTCAAGGCCTGATCTACATACAGAGTTCCAGGCCATCAAGAGCTACATGGTGTGATCCTTTTAAAAAAGAAAAGAAAACAAAAAGGAAAAGCTCCAAAATTAGTAGACTTAAATATAATGCAGAGACTAATCTCACTGGCCTGAATCATAACTTTATCACTGATGAGAGATGACCTCGAAAGGTTGTTCTCCAAGCCTTAGATTCTACATTTATAAAAGGGGAGTAGTAGTAGTAGTAGTAATGGTTTGTCATGAAAATCAAATGAAATGATGGATTTAAACTACTTAAAGACTTGGCCCATGATAAACTTTAATAACTATCACCAATAATAATAAATTCACTACTAATATTATTCAGTAGAACCCAAAATAAGATATAGGCACAAAATTTTTATGATGAGCAAATATTTGAAATACTCTAGCATTACAGAAGTTAAAAATATAAGTATAAATACATACATGAATTCCCCAAATAGCATACATATAAAATATGTGGTCTGAGAGGAGATTTGGGCTGATTGGGAAGGCAGAAGAAAATTCTAAACAACTCTTGCCTCCTAGTCCCTGCAGTCTCTGTTTAAACCTATGGCAGCTTCACCTTTTTCCCTGGGGAGGAGACTATTATGAAATGGAACCTGGGAACTTCTATGTGGACTCTCTACTCTCCATGTCCTATGAACCTGTTTTAGCTCTGAAAGCAGCAGATCAGGGACATAACTGTCATAACTGACTTTTACAAAAGAGTCAGTGAGATTTTTAAAAGCTATTATTTTTGTCTTATGTGTTTATTGCCCGCATGTGTGTAAGTGCACCTGTGTTATGCAATGCCCTTGGAGGTCAGAAGAGGACATCAGATCCCTTGGAACTGGAGTTGGAGTTACAGACAGTTGTTAGCTGCCATGTGGGTGCTGGGAATTGAACCTCGGTCCTCTGTAAGAGCAGCCAATGCTTTTAACCGCGGAACCATCTCTCCAGCCCTGAGGCAGTGAGACTGTAAGCACAAGTACTGCTTCAGGACCTCTCTCACCTTTGAAGCCTAGAATGACGTGAGATAGCTTTACTCCTTAAAAATCTGTCGTTCGTTGGGTGCGGTGGCGCACTCCTGTAATGGAGCCAGAGGCAGGTAGATCTCTATGAATTCAAGGCCAGCCTGGTCTACAGAGTAAGTTCCAGGCCAGCTGGGAATAAAGGGAGACCCTGTCTCAAAAAGACAAAAAAAAAAAATCTGTCATTAGCTGAGCGTGGTAGTGGTGGTGCACACTTTTAATCCTAGCGCTTGGGAGGCAGAGGCAGGCAGATCTAACCAGGTCTACATAGTGAGTTCCAGGAGAGCCAGAGCTACAAGAAGACCCTGTCTCAAAAAAAAAAAAAAAAGATGGAAAAAAATTCCATCATTAACTTGGCCTAGATATCTCAGACTCTTAAACAACTTTCCTGCCATCAAAAGTACCTTGCTTAGAGATCTCAGCATTTCAGTTAAGCAAGCCTAGGGAGAGGTTGTCTGGAATCCTCCGACAAAAGAAGCTGTTAGAGACCAACCTACAAAGGCCATGCATGGCAGCAGATGCCTATGCTTCCAGTTCTCAAGACGGTGAGGCATGAGGATTATGAGCCCAGGGCCAGCCTGGGTTACATAGCAACTTCAGAGTCAGCCTGAATATATGGAAATCCTGTCTCAGGAAATGAAAAGGAGGGGAGAGGAGAATGGGAAAGTGGGAGAGAGGGAGGAAGGAGGAAAGGAAGGGAGAAAAGAATGCATATATTCACCAAAAGGAATGTGTACATGAATTGACACAGCAACACAGTTTAAAATGTCAAACTGAAACTGGGCAAGGTGGTGCATACCTTTAAGCCCAGTGCTCGGGAGGCAGAGGCAGGTGGATCTTTGTGAGTTCAAGGCCAGCCTGGTCTACATAGTGAGTTCCAGGACAGCTGGGCCTATAGGGCTATTGGTGTCTCAAAAACACCAAAAAGATAAAATAAATAAATAAAATGTCAAACTGAAAACAATCCAAGTAATTATAAACAACAAAATGCATAAATTATAGTATTTCATAAAATGGAATGCTATTCAGCTATAAGAATAACTAAATTAGAGTAACATGAATGATCTTGGAAATACAAGGTCAAGGAAAAAATGCTTGATTCAGGAGTATATTTCTGTATGCATCTATTTATATAAATAAGTTCCAAAACAAATAAAAATAATTTACGGTATAGAAGTTCAAAACAATAGTTCCATAGCAGAATGGGAGTTAGGTTGTAACAAGAAGAGGCAGGAGTGGGAGCTTCTGTGGCTTGGGGGGAAGGTGTGGTTTGCTTTTGGAGATAGGTTCTCATATATACCAGGCTGGCCTACAACTCTCTATGTAGCAAGGATGACCCTTGAACTATCTCCATCTCAAATGCTGGGATTATAAACATTCATCACCATGCTCAGTTTATATAGTGCCCAGGGCCCCCTGCATACTAGGCAAACACTCTACCAACTGAGCTACACCCTAGTCATGTTTTATTTCCTGTTCTGAGTGCTTGTTTCCTGGGTGTGTTTGTATCCATTGAGAAAATGAGTTCTATATAATTTGTATACTTTCCTGTTATATGTTATACTGCAAGAAAAATCATTGTTTCCTTCTTTGATAAGAAACATTTTGTTATACTTTAAAATCACCTGCAAAGTGTTTTCCAAAATGTAGATTTTGAAAACTGGAGTCAGACTGAGTAAATACCTCTGAGCGGGAACCCAGCTATCTGTGGCTGGGAAACTCTATAAGTGACTTTGATAAAGTGAGACAAGACTGAAATAGCAGATCATTTGCAGAAAGAGTCCTGTTTCATTTCATCACTGCTATATTTCCTTCCTAAAACATTTTGCCAAAGAAGATGAAGCACAAACAACTGTCTTCAAATTGCAATTGCCAAAAATAAAGAAAATGGCAAGTATTCACTTCCACCCAGTTCCTACTCATCAGGTTTAGCTAGTCCACTATTCAAAAAGCTTCTGTGGATCAGTAAATGCTTCGTTTCAAACACATGTAATTTAGCTCAAATCATGCCAGTAAAATATCAGTCCTCTCACCACTTTAGGAGTATTTATGGGCCAGCGAGATGGCTCAGTGAGTAAATGTTCCTGTCGCCAACGCTGAATATTTGAGTTCAGTTTCTAGGACTCACATGGGAAGAAAGGAACTTCCTAGACTATTTAAAGATGCTATTAGAGTTTTGAAGAGATGTCCCAGTGGATAAAGGCACTTTATGTGCAAGGATGAGGACCTGGGTTTAGATCCTAAGCACCTACGTAAAAAGCCAGGTGTTTGTGCACCCTCTTGTGACCCCATTGCTGGTGGGAGGCAGAAACAAGAGGCCTGCTGGGGCTTGCTGGGGCTTGCTGGCCAGCTAGCCTAGCTGAAAAACAGTGAGCTAGCTCCACATTCAGTGAAAGACCTTGTCTCAAAGGAATACAGAGGAAAACGACAGAACAGAACGTGCCACATCCTCTTTTGGCCTCTGCGTGCATGAGCGTGAGCATGCACGTACACACACACACACACACACACACACACACACACACAAATTTGCTCCTAATGCTTTGCATGTTGTAATTAATTAGAATGAAAAATGGTTAGCACCGATTTTTTTTTTTTTGGTCTTTTTGAAACAGGGTCTCCCTATAGCCCCAGCTGCTGTCCTGGAACTCACTATGTAGATCAGGCTGGGCTTGAATTCACAGAGATCCATGTGCCTCTGCCTCCCAAGTGTGGGGATTACAGGCATGAGCCACCAAGCCAGGCCAAATTTTTTTTTTAAAAAAAGATCTTTTAGCTCTGGTATCTACTATGGAGATAATAGCCATCTTAATTTGCATGAGAAATACATTAAAATCATAGTTGAACCATTCATATATTGCCTGACTCTGATTTAAAATAATTACACAGGCCGGGCGTGGTGGTGTACGCCTTTAATCCTAGCACTCGGGAGGCAGAGGCCCGCGGATCTCTGTGAGTTCAAGGCCAGCCTGATCTACAGAGTGAGTTCCAGGCCAGCTGAGGCTACAGGGACACCCTGTCTTGAAAAGACCAAAAAAAAATTACACAGATGATAGGCAAATCAATGACATAGGTAGATTATAGGTAGGTAGTGTTATAATCTAGTTTATGCTATTACAACATGCTGGATAATTTATAACAAACAGAAGTTTATGGATGGTCCTAGATGTTTTCCAATCTTTTTAGATTCTGGCCTGGAAAAAAAAAGTCAAACCAAAATGAGTTCTCATGCACCTTAAGTCTGGCACCGTTATCAAATTATTAATTTTTACTTCTTTTAAAAAAAGAACTATGGCTGGATGTAGTTGTGCATGCCTTTAATCCTAGCACTTAGGAGGCAGAGGCCCGCAGATCTCTGTGAGTTCAAGGCCAGCCTGGTCTACGGGTAGTGAGTTCCAGGACTACCAGAGCTACAGGGTGACCCTGTCTCAAAAGACCAAAAAAAAAAAAAAAGAAAAAAAAAAAGAAAGAACTATAAGAACAGTAAATATATAATAAAGATAAAGATTTTAGATACATGAGAAAGAAAATGAAGAACACTAACAGTCTACACACACACACACACACACACACACATATGTCTTGCTATAAGTCATAACAAAACTGAAGACATCACATGGTAAGGGTTAGAGTCCTACTTTATGAGGGAACCACTCCCAAAATAATGAATCCATTTGTAGGGATAGGGTTCCTTATAACCTAAACACCTCTTAATGCTCCCACCTTTCAACACTATTTTATGAACCTTGGGGAAATATTCAAACATAGCAGACAGACATGAAGAAGAAAGAAAGAAGAGATTTAATCTACCGATTTCTTTTTTTTTTTGGTCTTTTCGAGACAGGGTTTCCCTGTAGCCCCAGCTGTCCTGGAGCTCGCTCTGTAGACCAGGCTGGCCTTGAACTCACTCCGCCTCCCAAGTGCTAGGATTAAAGGCGTGCACCACCATGCCCGGCCTTAATCTACCAATTTCTCATAGAGCCATGGGCATGAAATACTTAATGTACTTAAAATTTCTTAGCATAAAAGTTTTGTGGGTATCTTGGGAGGCAGAGACAGGTGGATCTCTCTGAGTTCAAGGCCAGCCTGGTCTACAGAGTGAGCTCCAAGCCAGCTGGGACTAAAAGGGAGAGCCTGTTTCAAAAAGACCAAACAAAAGTTTTGTGGGTATAAAATAAGGCCCTTTTTACTCAGCTACAGTTGTGCATTGGTAGGTTGTGATTCAAGACAAAGCATTCAGCAAATGAATGATGAATAGAATCTAAATAAAAAACTCTTTTATTTAGTCTTTTATGTGTATGAATGTATTGCCCACATGTAGGTTGGTGCACCTGTGTCATGCAATACTGGTGGAGGTCAGAAGAGGGCATCAGAGTCTCCTGGAATTGGAGTTACAGACGGTTATTAGCCACCATGTATGTGGTGGGAATTGAACCCGGGTCCTTTACAAGAAAAGTCCGTGCTCTTAATCCCTGAGTGAAAAAAATTAAATGCTGATTTAGCTACTACCATCTGGAGAGGAAAAAACTCTAATTGAGCTGATTTTGTCCTTTTTTAGGTCACAAAGATAAGAAAGGTGGGCATTTTTTAAAAAAAACTCAGCATCTCCCATCTTTAGAATTTAATTTTCATATTATTTTTTTCTTTTTTGACACAAGGTCTCACTACATAGCCAAAGCTGGCCTAGAATTAGGTATATAGACCAGGCTGGCCTTGAACTCACAGAGATCTGCTTGCCTCTCCCTCCCTAGTACTGGGATTAAAGATGTGAACTACCACACCCAGCTGGCAATAATGAGGGCAATTCATAACTTCCTTTCAGAACACCAAACTTGGGTATTGGTAACATGGCTCAGTGGTTAAGAGTGCATTATGCTCTTGCAAAGGAACGGGGTTGGTTCCCAACTCTCACATCCAGCTGCTCACAATTGCCAGCAATTCCAACTCCAAGGCATCCAACCTCCTCTTCCTGGCCTCCATGAGTATGTGCACAAACCTGCACAGAAACACACCTGTACACATATTTTAAAAATTAAAATAGAATCTTAAAAGACTAAACTTTTGCTTACCTGAATCTTCCTTAGGTGTCTTTGTATAGTTTTCCAACATGAAGGAAAAGAAGTTGCACAGCTGGACAAGATTTTTAAAAAGACATAAATCAATTCATGAACACAAACAGCTATTGTAGCAAATATCAGAATTCTATGCAAGTCCCTTATTCTTCTGAGTTACCCTTCTTCCTGCTGTTCCAAGTGTCAAGAGTTGCACATGTACCTTTACTCACAGATGGGCAGTGCCACACTGAGCTATCTAGTTTATTATACATACTTGTCCCTCCTGGGATGCTGCTCATACACAAGTGACTGGAGCAAGAGTATAATAACCTGGTTCCCACCTTCTTGCCATGCATAGAACAAACTATGATGCACTTCACACTTGAGTGTTTCTGATGGGCTCAAACTGAGCCTAGAGACTCTTCCAGAAATCACAGTTTTTCCTGGCTTCCTCTCTTATCCTATCTTGATCTCCTCACTTCCATAAAGGGTTTTTCTTGAGAATCCTCCATCCATCTCAGTAAGTCGCTTAGACCAGAATCCCATCCTTGTCTCTAACACTGCTACAAGGTCTCTCTCTCTCTCTCTCTCTCTCTCTCTCTCTCTCTCTCTCCTCTCTAAGTACTGCTTGAATGACAGCCAATGTTGTGAGTTTCTAATCAGGGCAAAGGGAGAGCATTATTGAATGTCCTGTAGCATTTTAACAATTGCCAAGAAGAGATCCACTAAACTTTAATCTTGTTGAAAATCTGGTATTTAACTATGGATGTTTAAAACTATGAACAAGGGGCTGGAGAGATGCCTGAGCAGTTAAGACCTTCCCCAGTTGGTTAGAAGTTTCCATACTTTTACTATTAGTTCACCATTCCTTCTTTCCTTATTCTTTTGCCTGAGCAGTTAAGAGCACTAGCTGCTATTGTAGAGGACCAAGGTTCAGTTTCCAGCACTCACACAGCGGCTAACAACCATCTATAATTCCAGTTCTAGGGGATCCAACATCCTCTTCTAACCTCTATAGGCATTTCACAGCATGGGTGGATTTAGATACATGCACCCAAAATTCAAACACATAAAGTAAAAATAATTTTTTACAAAAGTACAAACAAGGAAAATGAGAAATGTCTCTTAATATCCCTGCCCATTCATCAATACAACTCTTGTCCCTAGAAATAGCCCCTATACACAGTCTACTGTGTATCTTTTCCCAGAGTTTGGTTATATTATTAATTTTCTTTCATGTATATGGGATAAATTCCAGGTATTACTCTATAAGTTGATTTTTCATGAATAATTATAGTGGAGATCTTTCTAAGACTATTTCATGGTTAAATTCACTTTTATTACTGATTACTAAAGCTCAGTTTGTGAATTTGTGTTGTAAACCTTAAAAAGGATGTCAAGGTAGGAGGATTTCTGTGAGACTAAGGCCAACCTGGTCTACACAGTAAGTTCTGGGCCAGCCAGGGATACATACTGAAATCCTGTTTCAAAACAAAACAAACGGGACTGGAGAGATAGCCTAGCGGTTAAGAGCACCGACGCTCTTGCAGAGGACCCGGGTTCGATCCCCAGCACCCACATGGTGGCTAAGAACCGTCCCTAACTCCAATTCCAGGAGAACTCCAGTTCCAGGGGAATCCGACACCCTCTGAAAGAAAGAGAAAGAAAGAAAGGAAGGAAGGAAGGAAGGAAGGAAGGAAGGAAGGAAGGAAGGAAGGAAGAAAGAAAGAAAGAAAGAAAGAAAGAAAGAAAGAAAGAAAGAAAGAAAGAAAGAAAGAAAGAAAGAAAGAAGAAACTTCTTCGTTCATACACATTTTCTTTTAGAGCTTTCATAGGCTCGTTTACAAAATATTCTTCCATCTTTTTTAAGTCCTTAAAGTATTCTTTCTGAAGGGCTTGGGAGCTGCTTTAGTTGTAAGGTACTTGTCATATGAGCGTGAGAACTCAAGTTTGATCCTCAGAACCCAGGAAAAAAAGCCACACTGTGGTCTTGCAATCGCAGCACTGGAGAGGCAGACACCAGAAGATCCCTGAGGCACATTGGCTAGTTGGCCTAGCCTTAGCGAGTTTGAAGTCTCAATGAAAGATCCTGTCTCAACAAGGTAGACAGCTCTTGGGGAATGATACCTGAGCTTGACCCCTGGCTTCCACACACACACACACATGCTTGTATGTACACATACTCTTTCACACTCACTGGCACATATAAGAATACACACACACACACACACACACACACACACACACAAGCACAGCTGTACTTTCTGAGCTAGGGATAAGGCTGAGTAGTACAGTACTTACCTAACATGCACAAAGCCCTGGGTATGGTCCCCACTATCACCATTTTTTTAGTCTTCTTTCCCATCATAAAGTAATGACTTTATTTACCATTAGGGTAGATGCCCCCAAATAGAATAAGACTATTTTTATTACTTAGCTGGACATCTGACACCCCTCTAAAAAACAAGAACTTTAAAACTGAAAGCATCATCTTCCCAAATCACAGTCTCTCAATAGCTGATTCCAAAACAATGTCACTGCAGCCTCTATTAAAGCCTTTCATCAAGGTTCCTCAGATTTGCATTCTTTCAATAACAAGATGTAAAATGTGTGTATGTGTGTGTGTGTGTGTGAGAAAGAGAGAGAGAGAGAGAGAGAGAGAGAGAGAGAGAGAGAGAGAGGTTTATAAAACAGACCTGCATTTGGGCTTGCTCATCAGCATATTCAATGGACTGGAAGATGGCAAGAGCACAATGTTGTCTGGCCCTCAGTCGAGCTCTGTAACATCGATACCAGTTTTGAATGACTAGAGCTGCTCTCAGTGCTGCAGACACACAGGATATAAAAGGCAGAGAGAAACAATTACAGCACAGCTCTTAGGGCAGTAGGTGCTTTAACAACAACCACAAAAAAAAACACCCCAATCTTCCCACACAAGATTCCTCCGTCCTAAGAATAGAAAAACAGTAAACAATGACATTGACCTTTATGGTTTTATAAAATAGCTTCAAGTCTCAAACACTCATAAAATAATGATACCATAACCACTACAGGTTTAGCATAAGATTGCCTGAACTTGAATCCCAGACCTACATGTTTATATGTGTGTAACTTTGAGTTATTAAGACTCTCAGCTGGGCGTGGTGGCGCACGCCTTTAATCCTAGCACTTGGGAGGCAGAGGCAGGTGGATCTTTGTGAGTTCAAGGCCAGCCTGGTCTACAGAGTGAGTTCTAGGACAGCTGGGACTTCAGGGAGACCCTGTCTCAAAAAGACCAAAAAAAAAGACTATCAAATGGCTAGTTTCGTTCATCTGTAAATGGCGCATTTACAGACAACATTAGACCTTGTGGCATGATGAAAATTGCGTATTATGTCACTATAAACTTCCAAAGTGACTTCCACAGGAAGTCCGAATAAATCGGAGTGATATATGGGTATCCAACTGCTTCCTTATGGCAGCAGGGAGTTTCATAGACATGCAGCCTTGGCTGTCAGTCACTAAGAAAGGGAATATACATGTATACGTACCCTGAAATAGCATACAATATCATATGCTTATATGTATTGAGATAATATTGTGGGTCCATAACATGGGAGTATCCACCACTGGGAAGCAATACTATTGGAAATAAACTGCTGCATGGCACTATTGGATAAGAAATCAATATTTTGATCCAAAAATATACACAGCATGAAATACAACACAGCACAACTGTTAACATCAATCTGTAAAGATATATCACTGCATCGAGGCAGGTGGTGGCACTGCCTTTATAATCCAACACGTCAGGAGGCAGAGAGCAAAGCAGGTAAATCTCTGTGAGTTTTCAGAGGCCAGCGCCTGTAGCTGCAATACTGAGACATTGTGTCAAATAAAACTAAATGTTCTTAAGGGAATTGAGATGCTCAGCTGTTAGAGGACTGCCTGGTCTTCACCAGATCCAGGTTCATTCCCAACACCCACAGGGCAGGCGTCACACACATCCCTAACTCCAGTTCCAGGGGATCCACGATTCCCTCTTCTGGCCTCCTGGGCACCAGGCATGCAGTGGGTCTACATGTAACATTACATGCAGGCAAAATACTCATACACATTAGAAAAGATAATAAATTCTTTTAAACAACTATGATAGTAGATACAATATATGTAATATGTAGTAACCACATATATTTATTTTCATAATATCATATGCAATGGAAAAGATACACAGTACACATAATACACTGAATATTGGTAGAGGAGGCAAATGGACATGGGTAAGTTAAGGGCAATAAGTAATTAACAGGCAGAGGCAGGCGGATCTTTGTGAGTTCAAGGCCAGCCTGGTCTACAGAGCGAGTTCCAGGACAGCTGGGGACAGCTGGGGCTACAGGGAGACCCTGTCTCAAAAAGACAAAAAAAAAAGACTCTCAAAGCCTCAGTTTCTTCATCTGTAATGCATTTACAGACAACATACACCTCTGGCATGATGAAAAATTCTATTATTCACTATAAACCCCAAAGTGACTTCCACAGAGTCGATAAAGGAGATATATGGGTATCCAACTGCTTCCTTATGGCAGCAGGGAGTTTCATAGACATGCAGCCTTGGCTGTCAGTCACTAAGAAAGGGAATATACATGTATACGTACATGAATACATACATACATACATATATATGTATGAATATAGTGGGCACATACCATGGAGTATCCACCACTGGAAGCAATATATTAAATAAACCCATGGCACTATGGATAAAACTAATATTTTTCAAAAATATACACAGCATGAAATACAACACAGCACAATTTTACATCAATTAAAAATATACACATGGCCAGGCACGGTGGTGCATGCCTTTAATCCAAACACTCAGGAGGCAGAGGCAGAAGCAGGTAAATCTCTGTGAGTTTCAGGCCAGCCTGGGCTGCATACTGAGACCTTGTCAAATAAAACTAAATTTTAAAAAGGGCTGGTGAGATGGCTCAGCTGTTAGAGGACTGCCTGGTCTTCCAGATCCAGGTTCAGTTCCCAACACCCACAGGGCAGGCTCACACACATCCCTAACTCCAGTTCCAGGGGATCCAACATTCTCTTCTGGCCTCCGTGGGCACCAGGCATGCATGTGGTACATGTACATTCATGCAGGCAAAATACTCATACACATAAAAAATAATAAATCTTTTAAAACAACTATATAGATACATATATGTATATAGAACCACAATATTTATTTCATAATATCATATGCAATGGAAAAGATACACAGTACACATAATACACTGAATATTGGTAGAGGAGGCAAATGGACATGGGTAAGTTAAGGGCAATAAGTAATTAACACAAAAAACTGTCTTGCATAGATAACTAGGCAATGTACAATAAACTGAGAAGTTTGATTAGACAGATAAATACATCCCTCTCTTGCAGAAGTAACTGTAGAAAACTGGATACGAGATGAAGAGGTTAGCTCATGGATGATGTGAATGGCAATTACAAGAATTATTTTGTTTATGAACTACTCGGACACACTCTTGAGCTGGTAGCCTTTAGTCAATGCTGTAATTTCATTGTATTAGAGAAAGAGATCAGATGAGAAATAATGAAGTTTGAAATCTTAGGCTTCTTGGAACTTTAGAGTGAGGACAAATCAACAACAGCTGGCTTCTTTGATTCATGCTATCATTCTCATTACATAAAACTTTAAGTTTAACTATAGGCATAATTTGAGTTCTAAAGGCAAAGATCCCACCTTTGGTACTGTGTGGCACACTGGACCTAGTCATTCAAGAATATATATTTAGTTTTGGTCTTTCTGAGACAAGGTGGCCCTGTAGCTCTAGATGGCCTAGAACTCACTATGTAGACAAGGCTGGCCTCAATCTCATAGAGATCTGCTTGCCTCTGCCTCCCAAGTGCCGGAACTGAAGGCTATGCCACCACACTTGGGTCTGAAGGAAATTTATTTATGACTTTCCACAAAACTCATGGGTTCTAGGGATACTTGTTTCAGTATTCAGTTTCCAAAAATCTTTGGGAAATGGACTGAAGGTCAAGCATTTTTCTCTTTATAGGGAGAAACCACAGAGAGAAAAATAGAGTGACTAGTTCAATATTGTAAAGCAAATATCTGGCAGTTTAATGGCCTAAATCACCCATGTTCTTGAAAAATCATTATGGAGTGTCCAGGCACCCCTAAATCATCTCTGTGGGATAGTCACTGTCATGATGAACCAACCCTAGTGCTCCCAGGGGTTCTTACATTCACCAAGCATAATGGTACTGTTTTGTACTATTCACCAGGGCCTCCCAATACCATGAAGCTAAGAGAGATAGAAGGTCCTTAAACTCACTTAGCCAGTAAATGGAAATGGACGGTAAAGATTAGAACCCAGATCTGATCCAGAGCCCAAGCTTTTCACCTCTAGAGAGGTATTGATCTCTTGCTGTACCTTGGTTTCTTCATCTGCACAATGATATAGTGAAAGAAATGATCACTGGAGTCTCTTCTACTCAATATTAATATCAATAATAAATAACCAAGTTGCTTAATTAATAATATATCATATGAGTACCATATGTTAAGGGTTTACTACAAAACTTTCAGTACTCAAAAATACCACCATCTTCAAGCTATACATATGGAAACCGAGTTCACTGCACCATATGTGTTGTTGAAAGTTATGGGGCTGGAGAGATGGCCTAGAGGTTAAGTGTGGGAAAATTTAGTTAAGATGGGTAGCATTCTAAAGCAATGGGACCTCCCTGGCCACACCCATGGGGTGGGGTATAGTGACAAAAAGGTTTAGGATTTGGCCCTGAGATTTGAGTCATGCTTGCTATATAACCAGACATTTTGGAATAAAAAACGCTCTCTCTGCATTTGGACCTTAACATACGTCCATGTGGTGTGTTTTCCTGAGTGTGTTTTCATCATGGATCATCCTGGGATTAAATGCCCCCCCAAATCTCGGTGGACCCCCAACAGTTAAGAGAACCGACTGCTCTTGCAGAGGACCCGGGTTCGATCCCCAGGACCCACATGGCAGCTGAGAGCCGTCTTTAACTCCAGTTCCAGGGGAAACCGACGCTCTCTTCTGACCTCTGTGGCATTGCACAACACGGGTGCACAGACCTACATGCAGACAGTACATTCATGCGCATACAAAAATAAATAAAAATTAAAAAAAGAAAGTTACTTGCCTAGCATAAATTCAGTTCTCTGTGTTCAAACCCTGAGCTTCCTCAACTAAAGTTAGTTATTTCATTCTGTAATCCATTTGTACCTTTCCTTCCTTTAAATAATAATAGCCACTACTTTGTGAAGGCCTATCCAGGGCATGGCTGGAATCCAACTCTACTGTCCATGGAAGGAATCACTGCTTTCTTTGTTAAATATATACATTCATTAAGTTTTATTCTGAGGCAGGATATAAATATATTGAAAATTAAGAGGACGTGGAAAGGAAAGGAGCTCCTCACCCAAGAGTCTGAAGAGTCTTCAGCCAGCTGAGAGCAAGAAATTCCACAGGTACAAGATAGCTCCCTATAAATTAAGGGTCAGGGAGACCTCAGAGGCCTCAAAATAATACAGCCTATTGCCATTGCTCCAGGACTAGATGATAAGATTGCCTAAGAAACCATTTAGTTTTGCTAAACTGTGCAATATATCTCAGTTGGTAAATCAAGACAGAAGAAGGGGTAGAAAGAATGTAAAAGCCAGAGGATTGAGAACATTGCCATGAAATGTTCTCTTCTGGATGTGACTATCTACTGCACCCATGAACGCACAGCAGTGGTAATTGCCTATACAAGACCTGCACAGGACTAGGCCTATCAACATTTTTATCACAAGCCCCTCCCCTCCTTGAGAAGCTATATGCAGCTATTGGTTGTTGAGGGAGGAGAAGTCCTATTCCTCAGCGGTGTAGCCACTGGCAAATTGCTCTTGCTCAAGTAAATAACCCCATCCCTGCTCATGTGAGCAGCCCTAATTAAACGTGGGGGCACAAAAAAGACACAAAAGTAGGAATGGGAGTTGTTGGGAAGAAGAAAGTATTCAAAGGGAAGAAAGATAAGAGAGAGATATGGAGGGGGAAATATGATCAAAATACATATTATATATATGCATGTTTATGAAATAAAATGTGATTTTTAAATGCTTAGTACAAAAAGATAGAGGGAAATTCATGAAAAGGAAAAGAAAATAATTCTAGTATATTTGAAGTTGAAGGACTGTAGCTCACTTGGTGAAGTGCTTGCCTAGCATGTATGAAGCCCTGATTTTAATCTCCAGTACTGCATAAAACCAGGTACAGTATTGCACACCTATAATCCTAATGCTTAAGAGGTAGAGGCAGAACACTGGAAGGTCAAAGTCATCCTCAAGCTACAAAGTGAGTTCAAGGCCAGTCTGAACTCTATGACATCATATCTCAAAAAAAGAAAAAAGGAAGAATTCCAGCACAGCTAACATTTACTGTGAAGGCTGCTTACAGAGAGACAATATTCATTTTATATAGATATGTTTCTAGGGAGAACAGTACAACAGGGGATGGGGAGAGGGAACACAAGGTGAGTGGAAGGTGCCATTCTATATACTTACTGCTTCGTGTTTTATGGCTGATCCCAAATGCCATACTGGGTTATACAGCACTATGGTTATGAGCCTAAGTTCTAGAATTAGACATCTGCATCTGGCTCTGCATTCTCTGACTGGCAAGCCATGTGAACCTAAACAAATTATTTCTGGCTCCCAGTTACCTTATCTGTACAATATGGTTAATGAAAATTCATAAGAAGGATTAAAGAAAATTAAAGCAGGTGATCCACATCACAATGTCTGGCACAAAGTAAATGCTCTTGATTTGTTATTTGCTTTGCTCACTAACCTTCTACCTGGATTTTTAATTTTTTGCAAAACACCATGATAATGATCACCACCAGAGACTATATTTTTAGAAACTTCACAATAGAAAAGCCACCTGTGGTGGGAAAAGAAAATTGGAAGGTAGATTACTAAACCTATGCTGTTGCTTCCCAAGGGACACAGGGCAATAAATCTTTTTTTCTTTTATCTCACTCAGCATTGAATTAATGAGATAGTGAAAACAGACCCTTTCACACAATGATACAAGACCCTAAGCAGCTGTGAGCTGTCCAACAAGGACAACACAGATCTTCACCTTTTCATGCAGGCATGGATATGCTGGAGCCAGCGACCCCCTGGGGTAAAGACTATAACAACATCTGGGTTCTACTTTTGCCAGTTTGGAAGGGGTCTGCTCCAGAGGTGGGTCCTTGGCTGGTTTGTGTTGCTCTGCAATGAGCAGGTGGGGCAGGGGGTCTTAGGAACAAGATAAGGTTCTAGCAGCCTGCTGTTGGTATGTCTAATCCTGCTTGCCAATCTCCTTCCTTCTCCTAGAAAGGATTCTGAGGGAGGTACATGCTCAAAAGGACAAGAGCACAGTGTAATTCAAAGCCCAATTTATCATTCAACTGCTGGGGGTCTAAACTGCAGAACCCAGGAAGTGGGGAGCTTGACACCTAAGAGGGTCCCACTTTTTCACACCACGGAGACCAATTTATCAGCTGAGGTGTAGGTGAGAAGAATCACAGCCACTTCCCCAAGCACCCAGGGCAAAGCCTGGCATGTTTGTTAACTGAATGAAAGAAGAAACAAAAAAATGATTGATTGAGTGAATAAGTGAAAAAATGAATGAATACCTTATAGGGCTGCTGTAAAATTATACATAACGTACTTAGGAATATGTTAACCAAGATCTTAATGACTTATAAATTAATTCACATAAAACCCATAGTGTATAGCCTAGAACATAGGAAACAACACATCGGAGAACTTTTGAAATTCCCTTTTGGGATAGGAAGGTGGCTCAGTGGTTCAGTGCTTGTCTAGTATACACAAAGCCCCAGCAACACACACACACACACACACACACACACACACACACACACACACACACACACATGTATCTTTCTCCAGGCTAAAAACGTCTCATGCTCTGGAGTTGACACTCTTTGTTCAGATGTCACCTTCTCAGTGAAGCCTGTCTAAGCACCCTTTGTGAAATGGCAACCCCCAATCATACATAGCCCTCTATGTAGTCATCTCTCTTTCCACCATGTTGGTCCTGGGACTCAAACTCAGGTCACCAGGCTTGGCAGCAAGTGTCCTTACCCAAGGAGCCATCTCTGCAGCCTATGATCTGCTATTTTGTTGTGTTGGGTCAACTGCTGCATTCCCTGGGAGTGAAACAAGCCCTAGAACATAGTAGGTGCTCAATAAATAGTTGTTGAACAACTGGATGAAATAAATTGCTGCTTAGTTCAGCTTTCTACACTTCGCTTCAGGCTGACTGGTAGAGATGTCTTATATTTGCTTTTTTTTAAGTAGGGGTTTCCTTAGCAGACAGTCTTTATCCCCAGAATTTTTTTTTTATTCGGTATGATAAGTTACGTAGATTCTGCATTTGAAATTCTGCTGGTGGAGGTGTTATGAGGAAGCACCAAGATGAACGGATTTTTAATGTACCTTTAAAAGTGTCTGGCAGCCAGTCAGGAAGACACAGAGGCACAAGTGCAATAGAGCTGATGATAAGGAGTCCAAATGAACTGGATAGAGAATATATCCTCTAGTGGCAAAACGCTTTAAAATTGTGACCTCAGCTGCTCCAAGCATGATAAGAATAGAGTACGTCTTACCTCTGGCCTGGGGCCACAGGTGTCATCATTGAATAGCTGCCACCTGCCAGAGTGTATGGCTGTCCCAGTGGCACTTTCAAAGCTTGCTGGAGAAACGGCACACGACACATGCTTGGTGGGCATTAGATGGTCACAAAGCCTGCTTCTTGAGCAGAACCATCACTTCGGTTTCCCCTCTAATTCACTAGGAAATGCCATAGCTACACAAGTCACAGTGGTTCACACCTGTAATCCCAGCACTTCAGAGGCTAAAGCAGGAAAATATCTGCAAGTTTGAGGCCAGCCTGAACTACACAGTGTGTTCTAGGCCAGCCTGGGCTACAGAGAGAGGCACTGTCTCAAAAATATTAATACATTGGGGCTAGTGAGATAGCTTAGCGGTAAAGAGCGCCGACTGCTCTTGCAGAGGACCTGGGTTCGATCCGCAGCACCCACATGGCGGCTGAGAACCGTCTTTAACTCCAGTTCCAAGGGAATCCGACATCCTCTTCTGACCTCCATGGCATTACATGACACGGGTGCATAAACCTACATTCATACACATAAAAAATTTAAAAGAATATATATTAATACAGAAAATAAACAGAAAGGAATGCCATTGCTATGGGGACATTATTAAGAGGTAGGTCATGTGGGATATGCTTAGATTCCCCCATGAAGGGATGAGTACTGGTACTGTAGGTTTTGGTGCTATTTTTTTCTCTGTATATGCTCAGGCTTTCTCATCATGTGATGCCCTTAGCCATGTTATGAGGCAGCAAGGTCTCAAAAGATGCTGACGTCTTAATATTAGACTTCCTAGAATCCAGAACTGAGACGTGTCTTTTCTTTATAAATGCATAGTCTATAGTATTGTGTTATAGCAGGTAAAAGTAGACCACAACAGGAGTCAAGCAAAGCAAAGAGCTTAATGAGGCTTACACACCACTAACTCTAGCATCCCCTCAGATCAATGGCACAACATAGTCCTGAAAGGCATTTTTTGGTGATATTTGTTATAGTTTACTTATTGTTTTTATTTTCTGTGTATGAATGCATCGACTATGTACATATAAGTGCACTCCTGTCCCGCAATGCCCGTGGAGGTCAAAAGAGGGTACTGGTTACCCTGGAACTGGAGTTAGGACAGTTGTTAGCTGCCATGTAGGTGCTTGGAACTGAACCTGGGTCCTTTGCAAGAGTAGCCAGTGCTCTTAAGTGCTGAGCCACTTTGAAATATTTTAAACTACGTTTATTTAGTTATGTGTATGGGGGGCATGCTTGTGCACACAAGCTGGAGTACCCATGGGGAAGTCAGAGGACAACTTGCAGGAGTCTCTTCTCTTCTCTAACATGTGAGTGCTGGATACTGAACTCAGGTCTTCAGGCTTGCCAACAGGTGCTTTTACCCACTAAGCCATCTCAGCACCCCTGAAAGACATTTACTTAGAGATTATTTTTTAATTGTGTGTGTGTGTATGTGTATGTGTGTTTGCACATGAGTAAGGCTGTCCACAGAGGGCAGAGGTGTTGTTTCCCTGGATCTGGAATTACAGATGGCTGTGAGCTTCTGCCCACAAATGCTGGGGACCAAACTATCCAGACTCCAGTCCTTAAGCCATCTCTCTAGCCCTAGGCATTTTCTTACAAAATCAACTAAAGCATGAAGCCTACTCTCCAAGCAATGACAGGTGTTTTAAAACTATCACTTTCTCTAAGTGACAAAAAGAAGAGTAAGTATTCGAGGTCATTTCTATGACATTTTATGTACCCACTTGTCTACCCACCAAGCCCATCACTAAGAATTAATAAAAATAGTTATGAATGTGTAATTAGAAGACTTCCATTTTGGTCCTGACTAAACCAGGTGCCAGCTGTGTAACTTCAGGCAAATCCTGTAACCTCTCTGGTCCTCATTTCTCATGTGAACACTGATATCTTTGGGTTATGAGATCTCTAAGATTCTTTCCAATTAGAAAATATTCAAACCATCTGTTTTTTTAGTGCCACAGCTGCACCCAACCTATTATTGCACATAGCAAAGCTGAAAATAACCATTGAAGGACAAAATATGATGTGGAACACTGAATGATCAAACCACAAACTTTTGGGAAAAAAGACAAATTCTAAAGGCTATTCAAAATTAAACAGGACTTGGCACAAATGTAGCTCAGTGGTACAGCACTTGCCTAGCATGTGCAAGACCCTGGGCTGGATCCCTAGCACAGATAAATGAATTATACCTAAAGAAAAATATAAGTCAAATCACTAATATCACTGGTTTCCCCATGAAGGAAATGTGGCCAAACATTGCTAGCAATTGATTCATGAACATCCTTTTTTGCTTATTATTATTTTGTTTATTTAATTATTGCTTTGTTAATTTGGCTGATTGGTTTATTGTGGGAATGACTTTTATAAATAGACATAGTCTGGACAAATGACTTTTAATTAACCCCAGCAAAATCATGTGCTCTTCTGTCTTGTGACCTGGGCACTTGTTGTTTCCTGGGAACCTCAATTTGATACTCAATTTTATACCCAAAACGATAATGATTGAGTATGGGTATGCTTGAGAATTAACATATCAAAGCACTGAAAGTCTGCACACCCATCTCTATTGCACAGTGAAACTAGGAAGTATGCATGACCTTGGGTCAATGAGATATTCTACAAGTAGGGATGAAAAGTCTGGGTGGTTTGTTAAGTAGGTTGGAGCCAACCTTGTACTCCCCAAATGGAGTCAGAAAAAGTGGTTCAAGAGAAGATGGAGGAAGATGAATGGAGAAAAACATTAAGACCAGAGGGGGCTGAAACCTTGGGCATGGTGGCAGGAAATAGAAATGAACAACTGAATCTGAGTTGTGGAAGAGGAGGATAGATTTAGGAGATTAAATAACTTAGATGTCAAATCATTTGGCAGATTATTATCAGACACTGTAAAGATATTCAGGATGATGGAGAGAATCCTTAGTCAACACCCAGAACAAGGAGGATTAATATTTTTAGAAAATATTTTATGATTGGTTGAGTGGTTGGTTTTGGACTTTTATTTTATGCTTATGAGTGTTTTGTCTGCACCTACATAAGTGCGTGTAATACCCACAGAGGCCAGAAGAGGGTATCAGATCCCCTGGAACTGGAGTTAAAGATTGCTGTGGGCCATAATGTGGGTGCTGTCTATGGTTCACATGTGGAGGTCAGAGGAGGGCTCATGAGCCAATAGTCTCCTTTACATGCATTCCAGGGACTGAACTCAGATGCCAAGCCTGCACAGCTTTACTAGGTAAGCCACATCCCTAGCAAGTGTTTTTCCTGCATGCATATAAGTGTACCATGTGTGTACAATGCCCATGAAGGCCAGAAGAGGGCATCAAATCCCCTAGAATTGGAATTACAGTTGTTAGGCACCATGTGGATGCTGGAAATTGAACCCAGATCCTCTGCAAAAGCAGACAGTACTATTCATGATAAACTCCTTCAAGAGATTCTTATCTGTGCCCCCATCTTGCTGTCAGAACATTGCAATTACAGATGCATGCTACTGCACCAGACTTTGTGTCAGCTTTGGAGATTCAAACTCAGGTCCTCACTCTTGCTTGGCAAGTATTTTACCTACTGAGTCATCTCCCCAGCCCAACACTAAAAAAAAATTTAATTTAAAGTTTTATACCTACAAGTATTTTGTCTGCATGTATGTAAGTGTACAAGTGTCAGGCAATGCCTACAGAGGCCAAAGAGGGTGTTGGACCCCCTAGGGCTGGAGTTACGAATGGTTGTTATCCAACATGCTGGTGCTGAAAACTGAACTCAGATCCCAGTGTCCTTAACTGCTAAGCCATCTCTCCACCCCCTCAAAGCTGAAATTTTTAATCATAAGGAAAATAATACAGCCTGTGTTTTATTTTAGTGAGTAACACATGTCATCCCAGATTACATTAAGATATTTATTTACATGTCACGCCATAGAAACATTTATGTTAGGGTATTACAGCACAACGTAACAAACAACCATAGCAGACATCTCTTTTTCATATTCAGATTGCATTGAACACATTTGTACAAAATGATTGTGGCATCTCTGTTATTATACTTTCTTGTTAATTCCAGTTCGGGGTTTAATATAAAACTTATTTTTTTTTTGAAGACATTTTATTTTTATGTGTGTGTGTGTGTGTGTGTGTGTGTGTGTGCATGTTTGTGCAGGAGTCTGGGAAGTGAACTGTGGTCCTCTAAAAGAACAGCAAGGGCTCTTGGCTGCTGACCCACTTCTCTAGCCCCAGAACTAAAGTACTTTTTGCAAGAAGGATTTAATTAAGAAGCTCATTAAAACATTTACAGTCTTTCTGCTTTCCTGCTTGTTGAGAAAGAATGTGCTCTTTAGGGAACATACTGAAAATGTGACTTCCTTGTGTTTAAGTTAAATTTGATGACATCTCTGCCTACAACTCATTGGAAGACATGATTTTAAACTCTTACCTCTGCCCACCCTTTCATGGCTTTTGAAGATTTATTTTTTGTGTAAAATTTTTATTGAATGTTTATATGTTTTAAACAGAACATTTCAATTAATCTGAATTGTCATTATACCCCCTTCCACACTGGCTTCTCTGATAAGCCCCCTGCTGGAATTCATACATTCTTTTTTTAATTTTATTTTTATGTGTATGAATGTACTGCCTTCATGTAGGTTTGTGCACCTGGGTCGTGCAATGCCTCGGAGGTCAGAATAGGGTGTCAGATTCCCCTGGAACTGGAGTTAAAGACAGTTCTCAGCCGTCATGTGGGTGCTGGGAATCGAACCAGGGGCCTCTGCAAGAGCAGTTGGCGCTCTTAACTGCTAGGCCATCTCTCCAGCCCAGAATTCATAATTCTATCATTTATGTTAAGGCCTATCATATCAAGTTGGTGTCCCCAGATGTTCACAGATGCAACTTCATCCACTGGGGTCTAGTGGGCATAGGTAGACTCCTTCCCTTTAAGAAGACCATCTCTTCCTCACCAAGCATTAATTAACTGCCAATATCTCCTCAACTAAGATTGGGACTTGTTGCCCATTTCCACAGTTCTGTGCTGGGGTTTTGTCTGCTTGAGTTTGTATAGGTCTTGTGCTTGCTGACACCATTGCTGTAAGTTCATGTGATGAGCAAGGTCAACAGACTACTCGTCTTTAAATTTCTCACAATTTGAGGGCCAGAGAGATGCCTCAGTGGTTAAGAGCACTCACTGATACAGGTGCATTTACATCATGCAGGCAATACACTCATACACATAAAATAAAAATATCAAATAAAATATATTTTTAAAAAATTCTTGCAATTTAAATTTTCTATTTTTTCATAATTGAATTCAAGTTATATATTTTGCTGGAAGATACGATGTGTCCTCAGATTATTACATCAAGAAATACATGATGTGGCTGGAGAGTCAGAAAAGAGCATAAGCTATTATTCTTCCAGAGGACCCTGGGTTCAGTTGCCAGCACCTGAATGGTGGCTAAAACCATCTGTAATTTCACTTCCCAGGGATCCAATGTCTTTTTCTGACATCTATGGGCAGTGAATGTACATGGTGCACTCACACACAAAAATAAGTAAAATATTTTTAAAAAGAAGCACATGGTGTTTGATCTCATCAATGGATGTGTTCACTTGGATAGCTTGGCAAAGGCGGTGTCCATAGGAAATTCTCCACCTAAGAAGTACTGTTTTGTCCCCCTTTTAATTAATAAATAAACAGTTTTCAGGACCATGCTTTGAGACTGCAACTATAGTCTGTTCTCCAAAACATTCACAAATTTTTATGTAAAGCATTTTTTCATATAATGATCTCAAAACAGTCACTTTCTAACTCATTCTTTCTCTATTTTTTAGGATTAGGGTTTTTAAATACCCTTATTTAAAGCGATATTTATTAACAGGGAAATGGCACAACACAGAGTATAAATAGCCATCCTGTGAAAGTATATATTACAAATGTAATCCTTGGCTACATGACTAGTTCAGGAAAATGTGAAGCTTTAATACAAATAACTCTGACCTCCCTACCATATTATCTTTTTACCAATTTTCTAAAAGAATCACTATTGTAAAAATATAAAATTTAAAAATTATTATATTATTTTTAATGTGTATGAGTGTACTGCCTGTCTGCAACTAAGTTCACTCATGTCACACAATGCCTGCAGAAGTCAGAAGGTGTTAGATCCTCTGGACCTGGAGTTAAGGATGGTTGTTAGCCACTTGTGAGTAATGGGAACTGAACCCGAGTCCTTTGCAAGAGCAGCCAGTGCTCTTAGTGCTGACCTCTCTCTCCAGGCCCCCAAATATTATATTTTTAACTATGTAAAAGAAATTTAGCTATGTAAAATAACATAATTTCAAATTGTGTAAAAATTTTCTCATAGGAAAGATTGATCTTTAAAATTTTATTTTTATTACTTTTACTTGTTGGTGTGTGTGTGTGTGTGTGTGTGTGTGTGTGTGTGTGTGTGTGTGTGAACACATGCACAAGGCTGCCTGCAGAGGCTAGAAGAGAGTATCAGATCCCTCAGACCTGAAGTTACTGGTGGATGGTTGTGAGCTGCCTCATATGGTTGTTAAGAACTGACTTGGGTCCTTTAGAAGAACAGCAATTGCTCTTACCTGCTGAGCACTTCTCATCAATTATCTTTAATCTTAGAAAAAATTCAACACCTTGTCTACAACTCTATTTGATGTCTCCCTTGTTATTAATTATTAGTCTCTGGATTATATTGCCACATTTGTTCTTCCAAGGTCAAATATAAACACTATTTATTTATTTATTTATTTACTTACTTACTTATTTTTCATCTTTTTGAGACACGGTCTCCCTGTAAATCCAGCTGTCCTGGAACTCACAATGTAGACCAGGCTGGCCTTGAACTCATAGGGATCTGCCTGCCTCTGCCTCCCAAGAGCTAGTATTAAAGGCATGTGCCTCCAATCCCAGCTAATACCATTTATTTTTTGTTGTATGAGGCAGGAAAGATGGCTCAGCAGTTAAGAAAATATACTGTTGTCCAGAGGGCCTGAATTTCTTTCCCAGTATCCACATCAGGTGGCTCACTATGCCTGTTAACTCCAGTTCCAAAGGGATCTGATGCCTCTAGCCTCCAAGGGCAATTGTACTCACATGCACACACACACACACACACACACACACACACACACACACACAATTGAAAATAATTTGAAAATAAATCTTTACTTTTTGTCCATTGCACCTGTTAAAAGCCTAATACAATATGAACCATAATTGTATGAGTGTTCTGATTGTGGGAAATAACTGGTAACTGGAGCTAAAGCATTACTTTTCTTCTACTAAATTGAAATATCTTTCTGTAACAGGATTTTCTAATGATTACCAGGATGCAACTATAAATATGACATGTTTGTAAATGGCTCATTAAAGAGTAGTAGCTAGTTTCTTAAAGTACATTTAAATAGATAGGTGGAATGTCACAATCTTTGAGGTATTTTCTGCCTTCTAAAGACTTCTGATTCTAAAACAGATATCTACATAGCCCCTGTCATAGTCTGAAAATACTTGAAATTTTAAAAGCAAAGGTTGACTAATCACACAGAAAAGAAAGAAAATGGTGAAAATGTACTTAATTTGTATATAAAACTAAAAGGTTGTTGTTTTGCTTAGGTTTGGGGGTTTTGTCCATTTTACTCAGGTAAAATGTGTTTGCCTATGTCTAAGCGTGTTTGTAGTATCAATCCTACATAAAACTCAAGGTCAACACATTATCATATCAAAAAGTGAATGATTTACTAAGTATTATTATTTAAAGAGATTTCAATTATTTTTAAAGTGGTCTTCCTTTACAAAGAAAAGTATTTAAAACGATTGTCAATAAACCAAGGATTATGTCATATGATGTGGCTAAAAAACATGAGGACTTAGTAGATTCTACTTTTTTTTTGTCTTTTTGAGACAGGGTCTCCCTGTCGCCCCAGCTGTCCTGGAACTCACTCTGTAGACCAGGCTGGCCTTGAACTCACAAACATCCGCCTGCCTCTGCCTCCCAAGTGCTAGGATTAAAGGCGTGTGCCACCACGCCTAGCAGATTAAACATCTTGATGATTATTAAAGCCATAAAGTCACCCAGGGGATATCTGAGGGTGACAAAATAAGAGGGCTAAGAGAAATCAAGAGGAGTTCCAACATTTGAAAGCTAGGAGCAAGTGGAGCCAGCATAAACAGTTCAGGAGAGACTAAAAGGAAATCCAAGAGAATATGCAGCCTCTGAAGGCAAAGGCAATGAATATATTTTTTTTTAGCTATATACAATTTATTGATTTGCTCACGTGACAGAGCTCAAGTAGTCCAACAGTAGCTGCACCGCACTCGAGAGGCTGAGAATCCAGGGTTCTAAACACTGCTTTCCATAGTGGCTGTACTTTACATTCCCACCAGCAGTGGATGAGTGTTCCCCTTTCCCCACAACCTCTCCAGCACTTGGTATCATTTATTTTCTTGATCCTAGCCAGTCTTATTAGAGTAAGATGATATCTTAAAGTGGTTTTGATTTGCATTTCCTTAATGATAGTGATGCTGAACACTTCTTAAGGTGTTTCTCAGACATCTCTAATTCCTCACTTGTGAAGTCTCTGTTCAGTTCTTTGCTCCACCTATTGAGTGGGTGATTTGTTTTCTTTTTTCTTTGCTTTTTGAGTAATTTATATATTCTGGAAAACAATGATTTGTCAGATGTATCTGCAGTGAAGGTTTCCTCCCACTCTGTGGGATTTCTCTACATGAAGGATGCTTGTACTCATGGATTATCACTTATAGCTAAAAAATGGAAAAAATAACTGAGAGAAATATGCAGGACAGTTATGGCAGAATGCATGATCTCGGTTGGGGGGGGTGGGGGGAAGGGAAAGGGAAATATGCCTGAACTGAATTGGAAAATGATGTATGAAATGCACAAAGCATCAATAAAAAAAAAGAGGCAATGAATATTTTTAAGAAAGGGGGTGTGCAGGAAAGTCAAATTCTGCCAGGAAGTTAAGCAAGATCAGTACCAAATGTGTTCTGTTGGACTTTAAGTCTTTCAAGACCCTATCAAATTATCTTCCCTGAGCTAAGATAGATGGGGTGTGGAAGACAGCAATCTGGAGAAAAGGGAAATTCTGAATATAATGTTATGTCTATGTAGCTATCATTACTGATGCTAGATTTCTTCATTATGATTTAGTGCTATGGTTATATAAGAGACTATCCCTCATTTGAGGACATTCATAGTGAAGTATGTAAGGTCAACATCATAATCTCTTTAGCTTTTTTTTTTAAATAGAGAAGTGGGAGTGGGAGGGAAGCAGAACGACAAAGGCTTGCAAACCTAGTAACTGGTGAAACCAGGTAAAAGGCATATGGGTATTCATTGTACTGTACAATTATTTCATCATCGGAGGTTCGTAGCTTTCAAAAACAGTGTTAGAGTGAACTGAGAAAACCAAAGCAAAACAAAATTGCATGAGAAAAAAGGGGGGCTGGATAGATGGTTCAGACATGAGGACCCGAGTTTGGATTTCAGCACCCTGTAAAAAGACGAGCATGGTCACACTCATTTGTAACCCCAGCGCTGCAGGGAGTAGAAACAAAGGGGGTGGGGGAGAGGAAGGACAGGCTGCCATCTGACATAGAGATAGCCTAGCTCCAGGTTCAGCAAGAGACCTTGTGTGAAAAGAATAAGGCAGAAAGAGGTAAAGCAAAACACACCGGTGTCCTCCTCTGGCCTCCATTCCTGAGAGATATGCACACACACACACACACACACACACACACACACACACACACACGACACTTGAATGTACCAAGATGCTGATGGACAATAGCTAGCAAGACGAGTGAGCAAAATAGGCAGAAGACAAAGGCAGTGTCCCTGCAGCTACAGAAAACACAGATGGATAGTCCTTCAGTGACAGGGGCTGGCGGCAGACTTCACAAAGCATCTTATCGGATGCCTGTATTTCACTGAAGAAATAAATGAGGGAAGTCCCAGCTCAGAGTGTCTTCTGTGATACCGCCCAGTGCCAGGATGGACTGCCTAATGGCGATTATAGGAGGGGGAAACTAATGACAAGAATAGCAAACAATACTCTGAGCTTTGAGAAAATTCTTTAGGGAATAGCGAAGATAAAAGAAACAATGTCATTCATTCTTTTTCCATGAAGGTTCTAAACTGAAATACAGTTTTAAAATTGAGAGTGAGGGACTAGGTAGCATGGGGCTAGAAGTGACCATAAAGGATCTCTCAAGAAGGTATGAAGAGCTTAATTGTGAGAATTTTAGATAACTAAATTAATCGTAAGTCAATGAACCAATTTTTCCCAAATTCACTAATTTTTTTTTTAAGAATCCTACCAGGGCTGGAGAGATAGCTCAGTGGTTAAGAGTATTGGTTATTCTTGCAGAGACCTTGGTTCTGTTCTGAGCACCCACATGCCAGCTAACAACAACCATCTGTAACTCCAGTTCCAGAGTGTCTGACACGTCTTCTGACCTCTTCAAGCATTGTACAACACAGGTGCACTAACACGCATTCAGACAAAACACTCACACATAAATTAAAAATAATAAAATAAAATATTAAGGTGCTGGAGAGACAGCTGAGCAATCAAGAGCACTGATGCTCTTGCAGAGGATCCAGGTTCAGTGCCCAGTACCCACATGGTGGCTAACAACTGACAGCAATGCCAGTTCCAAGGGATCCAACAATCTCTTCTGAGTTTCACTGGCATTACACAACACTGATGCACTTATATACAGGCAGGCAATACACTGCTACACATATAATAAAAAGAAATAAATTTTTAAAATATTTTTTTAAAAACCCACCAAAGCCATGTGTGATAGCATATGGGCCTTTAATCCCAGCACTTGGGAGGCAGACGCAGGCATGTGGATTTTTGTGAGATGGAGGCCAGCCCGTTCTACATAGCAATCTTCAGGCCAGCTGGGGCTACAGGGAGACCCTATCTCAAACAAACACATAAGGAATCTTACTAAGAATTAAACAAGTTTTTAGCTACTTAGTATTCTTCAGATTCTTACTATGCATGTGCGTGTATACACGTGAGGGGGAGTTCACATATATGTGGGTATACTTGCAAATGTGTGTGCATGCATATGGAGAACAGAAGTTGACAGTAGGCGTCTTCCTTAATTGTTCTCTACCTTGTTTTGTGAACCCAGGTCTCTGAACCTGGACTCACCAATCAAGCTACAATGGCTGGCTGGTAAACCTCAGGGATCCTCCTGCCTCCATCTTCACCACTCCATCTTTTATGTTTTTTTGAATGTGGGTACAGAGGATTGAGTTCAAGCCCCTATTTATGCACAGCAAGCACTTTACTGACTAAGCCATGTCTCCATCCCACCTCCTTTTAGGATTTTTAAATAAAAACAAAGAATTAGCCGGGTGTGGTGGCACATGCCTTTAATCCCAGTGCTTGGGAGACAGAGGCAGGTGGATCTTCGAGGTCAAGGCCAGCCTGGTCTACAGAGCAAGCTCCAGGCCAGCTGGGACTAAAAGGGGAGACCCTGTCTCAAAAATACAAAAAACTCCACAAAGAATTAATAATTTGATAAGAGTAATCTCCATTAGGGTGCTTGACAAAAGGCTCAGCGGTTAAGGGCACTGGCTGCTCTTGGAGAGGATCCAGGTCCAATTCCCAGCACCCACATTGCGGCTAACAACCATCCATAATTCCAGTTCAGGGGATCTGATGCCTTGTTCTGAACTCCGTGGGTGCTGCAAGAAACTGGTGTGCTTACACACATGCAGACAATACACCCATACACATAAAATGAAAATCATAAACAAAATACTTTTAAAAGGAATAATCTCAATTAGAGAATTTTCCATTCTCTAGTCTATTAT
Organism: Rhizomys pruinosus; assembly: GCA_009823505.1. Lineage (NCBI taxonomy): Eukaryota > Metazoa > Chordata > Mammalia > Rodentia > Spalacidae > Rhizomys > Rhizomys pruinosus. Next base: position 514,933 of record VZQC01004570.1, read on the forward strand.
TATAGTTTGAGCATGAAACTTCAAATCCCAAAAGTTATCGTCTCTTTCTGCCCCTTAGCACTTAAAACAAATGCTCATCCACATCAAATTTGAACTGTAAAGTTCAGGAGAATGAAATGACAGTGTTCAATTTCTACACATGCAAAACTTCCAGCTCTCAAAGTCAAGACTGTGGGAAAACTTAGTTGATGGGTTGGGTTCTAAGCCAATGGTACCTCCCTGGCCACGCCCATGGGGTGGAGTGTAGTGACGAAAAGATTCAGCATTGGGCCCTGAGAATTGACTCATGATGGATATTTAAGCGGACATGTTGGAATAAAAGCTCTCTCTGCATTCGAACCTCAACCTGCCTACACATGGTATGCTTTCCTGCGAGGGCTTTCCACATGGGTAGTCCTAGGATTAAGTGGGCCCCACCACAAATCCCGGCAGCAACCCCACACAAGACAACATCTGAGATGGGACCTAAGTTTACAGGCTGAAGTAAAGGCCCAGCTAGTAAAGTGCTACCTGTGCAAGCATGAGGACCTCTATTGGATACCCAGAACCCATGTAAAAGAAAAAGCCAGGCATGGTGGCATACACTTATAATCTCAGATTGGGGCTCAACAGAGACAGGTGAATGAATCCCTAGAACTCACTTGCCTGCCAGCCTAGCCTGCTTGGTGAGCTCCAGGCCGGTGAAGACAAGGCCAAAACAAGGCAGACAGTGCTTGAGGAACAACAGTCAAGATTGCTCTCTGTTGGGCTGGAAAGATGGCCTAGCGGTTAAGAGCGCTGACCGCTCTTACAGAGGACCCAGGTTCGATCCCCAGCACCCACATGGTGGCTGAGAACCGTCTGAAACTCCGGGGAATCCGACACCCTCTTCTGACCTCGTGGCATTGCACAACACGGGTGCACAGACCTGCATGCAGACAGTACATTCATACACATACAGAAATAAATAAAATTAAAAAAATTAAAAAAAGATTGCTCTCTGTCTTCCAAACAGGTACACAAATGTGCATATGCACCTGCATACATGCATTCAGCATGTGTTTGTGTGTGTGCACACGTGTACACACACGCATGCACACACACACACTCATACATGCAAAGGGACTTAAACTTTGGACTCTGTCAGATCTAGTTCTAATTCTGCCTCAATTAATAACTAGTGTATAACTTTGGGCAATTTGTTAATCAAGTCTCAGTCTCCTCATCTATAGAAAGAGGCTAATGAAAACTTCCTCCAAGTGTGTGGGTGAAAACTATCTAATCATTTGATTGTGGGAATAATCCAAAATATGGAAACAGCTTTGTATGAAGAAATTCTTCGAAATGTTATTTCCATTTAGCATAAAAAATACAATATTAGAGAAAGATTTTAGTATATTGTGATTTATCTATTAAATGAAAGATTTAGCAATGGGTAAATGATGAAGATTTATAACTTGGAAATATTTATATATATTAAGATTTTGTGGTACAAGTGAGGCTGCCAAAAACTAATATTCAAGATGATCAAAAAAAATCTCCAAAAAAAGACAGATGTGGTGGTGAATGCCTTTATCTCTGCCCTCGGGAGACAAAAGCAGGTGAATCTCTATGAGATCAAGGTCAGCCTATCTGCATAGTGAATTCTAGGTTAGCTGGGGCTACAGGGAGACCCTGTCTTGAGCAAACAAACAAATCTCCAGAAAAGATCTCGAGTTTGTAATCTATAGGTAGTAAAATTGTGAGTATTAGTTCCAATTGTTTTTTTTTTCTATATCTTCAAAAATGTATAAATGTGAAAAATTTATGGGGCTAGGGAGATGGCTCAGTAGGTAAAATACCTACTCTGCAAACTCATGCAAAAAGCTGAGCATGGTGATATATACCTGTTGTGCTGGATAGCTTTAATGTCAACTTGATACCCCTGGGTTGAGGGAGCCGCAACTGCGGAATTGGCTCCATTGGACTGGCCTGTGGCCACATCTGTGGAGTATTGTCTTGATTGTTGAGTTATATGGGAGGACCAATCCCACTATGGGTGGTGCCACCCCAGGCAGGTTGTTATGTATAGTATAAGAAAGCAGGCTGGGCATGGGCCAGAGGAGCAAGCCTCAGTAGCATTCCTCCATGGCCTGTGCTTCAGCTCCTGCCTCCAGGTTCCTGCCCTGAGTTCCTATGTTGGGCTTCCTCAGTGATGAACTGTGACCCAGTAGATGTGAGCCAAATAAACCTTTTCCTCCCCAAGTTGGAATTGGTCAGAGTGTTTTGTCACAGCAATTGAAAGGAAAATAAACACCTATAATCCTAGATCTGGAATGGTGGAGAGAAGAGGATCTCTGCAGCTAGCTAGTCAGCTAATTTGGCTGAATTGGCAAGGCATAGGTTCCCTGAGACCTTTTCTCAAAAAATAAGGTGTAAAGTGATAGAGGAAGACACCCAACACCAACCTCTGTTTCTACATAAATGTTCACAGACACACATGATCACACATACCATACACGTGCAAAAGGAATATCTAAAATATTCATCCGAGGATGGATATGAGTAAGCACCATTGTATCAGTGTTTTGGCAGGTTTATTATATGAAATCATAACTTTGACATATTCACAGGAGATAATGAAAGAATTAAAAAAAACCGTAAGTAAACAGTCCTATGATGGTTAGTACTAATTGTCAACTTGACATAATCACCTGGGCCTCTGGACACACTTGTGGTGCATTATCTTGATTAATTGGCGTGGGAAGACACTTCTTTTGTTTTTTTGAGGCGGAGTCTCCGTGAAGCCCCGGCTAGCCTGGAATTTGCTTTGTAGGAGAGGCTGTCCTTGAACTCACAGAAATCCATCTGACTCTGCCACCTGAGTGCTTGGATTAAAGGTGTGGACCACTCAGGGAAGACACATCATAACTGTGGGCAAGACCGTTGCCTGGGCAAGGGATGCTAGATGATACAAATAGAGAAATGGAACTGCCCAGCAACACCCATTCATCTCTTTCTCTCTGCTTTCTGACTGCAGATATAATGTTACCAGCTTCCTCAAGCTCCTGCCTCTGTGACTTCCCCATCATGATGGACTGGAGCTGTGAACAACAACAACAACAACAACCCCTTTCTCTCTAAAGTTGATTTGGTCAGAGTATTTTTATCACAGTCACAGGAGAGGAAACTAAGAACTCAAACAAGTGTATGTCAACAAATTATATAACTAATGGGTAATGGACAATTTCCTAGAAGGATACGAAATATGAAAAATGACTCAAGAAGAAAAGGGAAATATGAATAGACTTATAACAAGCTAAGAAATAGAATCAGTAATCAAAACACTACCCACAAAGAAATTTTAGTGCCCAGATGGCTTTGCTGATTAATTCTACAAGCATTTAAAGAAGAATACCAAAAAATAAAAATAAAAAAAAATAAAGAGTTAATACCAACTCTTCACAAACTCCAAAAATTTTTTTTTTAAATAATAGAAAAGGGCTGGAGAGATGGCTTGATGGTTAAGAGCACTACTCTTTTCCTCTTGCTGGGGTGAATGGCTCAGGGCTTCTTACTGCTTGGAGGCCATGTAAGCCATGAGGTCTACGACCCTGTTGCTGTAGTCAAATTCATTGTCGTGCCAGGAAATGAGCTTGACAAAGTAGCCGTTGAGGAAAATGCCAGCCCCAGCATCATCGGTAGAAGAGTGAGTGGTCCCTGCCCTAACTCAGCCCCCAACACACTGAGTATCTCCCTTCAGTTTCCATCCCAGACCCCCAGAAGGGGAGGGGCTTAGGGAGCCCTATTGTCTTGAATACCATCAATACAGTTCACTGCACCCACCGAAAAAAAGAGCACTACTCTTGCAGAGGACTCAAGTTCTGTTCCCAGCACCCACCTGGCGGCTTACAGCCATCTGAAACTCCAGTTCCAGAGGATCTGACATGCTCTTCTGACCTCTGTGGTCACTGTACGACATGGGTGCACTTATATACATGTAGGCAATACATTCATACACATAAAATAAAAATAATAAATATTTTAAAAATGGAAAATAAGGGAACATTCTCCAACTTATTCTATAAGGTTAGTATTACCGTCTCTCACAAAGACATCACAAGAAAACCACCAGCAGATAAGTGATGACTACAAGTGCAAAATTCCTCTACAAAATGCTAGCAGACTGAACCAGACATGGTGGTGCATGGTGTTAATCCTAGCACCCAGGAGGCAGAGGCATGGATGTCTGTGAGATCTAGGTCAGCCTGGCCTATATACCGAGTTCCAGGCCAGCTGGGGCTCCAGAGAGACCCTGTCTCAAAAAGACCCAAAACGAAACAAAACAAACAATATTCAGAAATTCAGTTCATATAATATTCTGTATCAGAATAAGAAAAGTGCGATCACCTTAATACATGCAGAAAATGCACTTGACAAAATTATTCAGTTATTTTATTGTATGCTTATGAGTGTTTTGCTTGCATGTGTATAAATACATCCATGTCATGCAATACCTATGGAAGCCATAAAAGTGCATCAGATCCCCTGAAACTGGAGTTACAGACAGTTGTGTGTCACCATATGGGTACTGGGAAGCAAATCTAGGTCTACTAGAAGAGCAGCCAGTGCTCTTAATCACTGAGCCATCCCTCTGGCCCCATCTATTTTGTAATTAAATAATAATAATAATAACCCATGTGGTGTCTCACAGCCATCAAAAATTCCAGTTTCAGGAGATCTAATGCCCTCTTCTGGCCCCCATGGACACTAGGTATGCATGTGGTGCACATACATACATGCAGAGAAAACATTCATACACATAAAACCATTCAAATGAACATATCTTTTGTTAAAAATTAAAAAAAAAATCAGCAAAGCCAAGCGTGCTGGTGCACACGTTTAATTCTAGCACTCAGGAGGCAGAGGCAGCCGGATCTCTGTGAGTTCAAAGCCAGCCTGGTCTAGAGAGTGAGTTCCAGGACAGTTGGGGCTATAGGGAGACCCTGTCTCAAAAAAAAAAAAATCAGCAAACAACAGGAATGAACTTCCTCAATTTGATAAAGAACATCTATGAAAAATATATATTTAATGGTAAAGAAAGAACAAAGTATTTCCCCTATTTCTTGTCATTGTGACCAAAAATCTGACATAAAACAACTTAAATGAGGAAAGTTGTTGAGGGCTCAGTCCATCATAGGGGAGAAAATGTGGTGGAGGAGATCAGAGAGTATCATACTGGGCTACAAAGCAAACAAAAAAGGCTGGTATTCTATCAACTTTCTCCTTTTCCTGTTTTATTTCATCCAAGTTCCAACCCATGTGATGATACTGTCCATATTCAAGGTTCGTCTTCTCCCATCAGTTAATCCATTGTGGAAATGCCTTCAAAGACAAATATGGAAGTATGCCTCGAGCTCCTAGGTGATACTAAATCCAGTCAAGTTGACTATGAAGAGTGAACAAAACAATGATAACTACTTCCTCATTTATATTTCTTGTATTTTAATATTTTACTATTTTTATTTTATGTGTATGAATATATTGTCTGCATGTGTGTTTAAGTGCACCCTTGTTGTACAGTGCTCTCAGAGGTCAGAAGAGGGCTTTGGATCCCCTGGAACTGGAATTACATGCAGTCGTTAGCCACCATATCGGTGCTGGGAATCAAAACCAGATCATTTCTGCAAGAGCAGCCAGTGATCTTAACTGTTGAGCAAACTTAGCAGGCCCTCTATTCAATATTTTAATAAAGGATCTAGCCAGAATAATTAGACAAGAAAATAAAATGAAAAGCATTAGAAAGGGAGAAGTAAAACAATTTCTATTCACATATGGTTTATGAATAAAAAAACTCATAAAAAATTAGCTGTTTATGCAAATAAGTGAGGTCAGCAAAATTGTGGGGATAAAAAATGAGTGCTAAAATGGACATTTTTACAATGTTAATTTTCCCAATCCATGAGCATGGGAGGTTTTTCCATCTTCTGAGGTCTTCTTCAATTTCTTTCTTTAAAGGTTTAAAATTTTTGTTGTAGAGGTCTTTGGTGTCTTTGGTTAGGTTTGTTCCTAGGTATCTTATTGTTTTTGAGGCTATTGTGAGTGGGAAGGTCTCTTTGAATTCTTTCTCCAGTTGCTTGTT
>VZQC01004570.1:521093-548111 GCA_009823505.1 Rhizomys pruinosus
GAATGGTATCCCTCATCTGTGGATGCTAGTGCCAATTACCCAATTGTAAGTATTTCTTGTATAGGGCCCCCTGAGCTTTTGTCCAAAGCAGTTGGGCATAACGCATTTTGGAAACAACAACAACAACAGAAAAGACTGCATCAAAGAACTGACTGAAACAGTGAACTTCTGCTCAAAACAGTCAACTTCCCCATGGAAAATATTGAGAATGACTAAGAGATGGAAAGCATGTCTGGCAGAATGCATGAGCTCTGGCGGGGTGGGGGAATGAGCGGGAACACGGGTCTAGATTTGTTAAAAATAAATAAATAAATAAATTTATGTGAAAAAAAAGATATAGAAAAAAAAAGAAAAATAAAAATTGAAAAAAAAATGAGTGCTTTTACATGCCCTTGCAATGAACAATCCCCCCAAAATTAACAGAGAAAATAGTAATATTTATTTTTAAAGCCAATTTTTTTATTGAAGCTCTGTGAATAGTAAGACTTATAATAGCATAAAAAAGAATAAAAACTAAACCAGGCATGGTGGCATCTGCCTTTAATCCCAGAATGTGGAGGGCAGAAGCTGGAAGATCTCTGGCTGTTTGAGGCTAGCCTGATCTACATAGTGAGTTCCAGGCCGGCTGGGGCTACAGGGAGGCCCTGTCTCAAATCAATCAATCAATCAATCAATCAATCAATCAATCAATCAATAAATCTAAATAAATGGAAAGACATACTATGTTCATAGATCTCGTGGTTTAATTGTTAAGATGGCAATAATCCCCCTAAATGTGTCTATAGATTCAATACAATCCTTCTCAACATTCCCAATGAAATCTTTTAAAAACTTGACAATTTGCTCCTAAAAATCCTTATGGAAATGTAAGAGACCCAGAACAGTCTTGAAAAATAGAAACAAAGGTGAAAGGACAGGGATTCATATAACCCAGGTTGGCCTCAAACTTGCCATGTAGTCAGAATAACCTTGAAGTTTTGATCTTGTAGTCTCTACCAAACAAATGTTGAGATTATGGATGTTTGCCACTCTGTCTGGCTTTATGCAGTGCTGGAGATCAAAACTAGGACTTTGTGCATGCAAAGCAGGCATTCTACCAACTGAGCTACAAAGCCAGCCCTAGTTTTTTGTGTTTTTAGTAGTAGGAATAGAACTCAAGATGCCACACATGCTAGGGAAGCACTGTTCCACTAAGCTTCAGCCCCACTCCTCAGTCAATTGATTTTTTTTTTATAAAAGTGTTGAGATCATTTGAAGTGAAAAATACAGTCTTTTCAACAAGTGGTATTGGGATAACTAGATATCTGCATAAAAGGAATGTATTTGTCCCACTCTCTGACATATGTGAAAATAACTCAAAATGGATTTTAATAACCCTAAATGTAAGAATTAAAGCTACAAAGACCCTATGCATAAACATATATCTTCTTCAATTCGGCAACAGACTACTTGATATATCAAAAGAAGAAGAAAGCATATTAATGATAAGCTAGACTTTGTTAAAATTGAAATTTTTTTATTGCAAAGGACACTATCAAGAAAGTGAAAAGGGGGTCTGGAGAGATGGCTCAGTTGTTAAGAGCACTGGCTGCTCTTTCAGAGGACCTGGGTTTGGTTTCTAGCACCCACATGGTAGCTAACAGCCATCCAGTTCCAAGGAATCTTATGCCCTCTTCTGGGCTCTGTGAGCATTGTATGGCACACGGACAGATAAATAAATGCAGGAAAAACAGTCGTACACATAATTATTTTAAAGAAAAAAGGGAAAAAGCCTCATGCTGGTAGGCAAATACTGAAGAAGATAAGCCAAGAGAATCAACAGTTCAAAGCCAGCCTGGGCCATGTCTTAAATCAGGCATGGTGGCTCATGCCTATAATCCAAGCACATGGAAGATGGAGGCAGGCAGATCAGGAGTTCCAGGTACTCCTAGGCAACATAGTGAGTTCAAGGCCAGGCTGGGTTATAAGTGACCATCTAAAAAATAATAAACAACAAAAAATAAAATGCAAATAAAATTCATTGATTGGGAAGAAATATTTACAAATTATATACTTGAGTGAAGGGTTGGTAGGGTTGCTAGTAAAGTGGTGAACATAGCTGCTTTTCCTAATTATGTATTTGGTAAGAAATTTGTATCTAGAATACATAAAAACTCTTAAAACAAAATAACATAAAAATAAATAACAATTTATAGTTGGATGGATAGGAGCTGGAGTGATGGCTCAGTGGTAGGGAGAGCTTGCTACTCTTACAAAGGATCCGAGTTCCAAGCACCCATATTCAGCAGCTCACAGTTGTCTAACTCCAACTCCAGGGAATCCAACACCCTCCTCCGGTCTCCACACGCACACATATGCACATGGAATACACACATGCACATAATTAAAATTAAAATAAATATTTTGAATGGTTGGTTAGGCATGGTGGCACACACCTGTAAATCCAGGACTCAGGAGGCAGAGACTGTAGAATTATGACTTTGAGTCCATCTGTGCTATATAGAATATGTTGGCCTAGAATATCCTGTTTTAGAAACATAGGGCTATGTATGATCCTAATGGCCCATAAACATGGTGAAAAGTAGCTAAAAATCATTAGCCATTAGGAATCTACAAAGTGAAAACCATAATGAGATAGTTCTCGATACTTATTTGGATGGTTATAATAAAAATTTCAGTAACAAATATTGCCAAGGATATAGAAAAATTATAACTCTCACACATTGCTGGTAGGAGCCCAGAATGATGCAGCCACTTGATGAAAGAGTTTAGAAGTTTCTCAAAATGTAGAGTTAGTATAAGACCCAGCAATTCTACTCACTGGCATGTCTAAGAATACTGAAAACCTATGTTCATACAATAACATACATGAATGTCTGTGAGAGTATTGTTCATAATAGTAAAAAATGAAAAAAGCATAAACAATGCATAGTCTAATATTTACTGCTTAATGAATGGATAAATATAATATGGTCTATATTCACAGTGGAGTATTATTTAACAATAAAAGGGAACAAAATAATAAAACATGGATGAAGCCAAACATAGAAAGGCCAGATGGTATATGACTCCATTTACATAAAATGTCAAGAATGGATAAATCCTTAGAAACAGACGGTGGATTGGTTACTGCCATAGACTGAGAGGAGATGGAAATAACGTGAGGAAAAAAATATTGAAAAGAGAGTTTTACTTTGTAATCATGGAAATATTTTGGAACAAGACAATGGTGGTGGTTGCACAATATTGTAAATATACTAAAATCTTTATGATGATCAAGTTCATGTTATGTGAATTATACCTCAACAAATTCTTTGAAAAGAAAAAGAACCACAAAATCTAAGCTAATACTTCCATTTACGTGTAACAGTCGAAAAGTTGAAAAGCATTTCAAAGAGATAGAACTTACTTTTTAGATGGAGCAAAGGTCTGAACAGAGACTTCACAGAGGAGGAATTAGAGATGGCCGAGAAACACCTTAAGAAGTGTTCAACATCACTAATAATTAAGGAAATGCAAATTAAAACCACCTTAAGATACCATCTCACTCCAGTAAGACTGGCTAGGATCAAGAAAACAAATGATGCCAAGTGCTGGAGAGGGTGTGGGGAAAGGGGAACACTCATCCATTGCTGGTGGGAATGTAAACTTGTGCAGCCACTATGGAAAACAGTGTGGAGAACCCTTAGAAGACTCAAAATGANAAGTTTCTCAAAATGTAGAGTTAGTATAAGACCCAGCAATTCTACTCACTGGCATGTCTAAGAATACTGAAAACCTATGTTCATACAATAACATACATGAATGTCTGTGAGAGTATTGTTCATAATAGTAAAAAATGAAAAAAGCATAAACAATGCATAGTCTAATATTTACTGCTTAATGAATGGATAAATATAATATGGTCTATATTCACAGTGGAGTATTATTTAACAATAAAAGGGAACAAAATAATAAAACATGGATGAAGCCAAACATAGAAAGGCCAGATGGTATATGACTCCATTTACATAAAATATATAGAATGGATAAATCCTTAGAAACAGACGGTGGATTGGTTACTGCCATAGACTGAGAGGAGATGGAAATAACGTGAGAAAAAAAATATTTGAAAATAGAGTTTTACTTGTAATCATGGAAAATCTTTTGGAAAAAGACAATGGTGGTGGTTGCACAAATTTTACAATACTACAATCCTTTCTGCGATAAGTTCTGTATGTGAATTATACCCTCAAACACAATCTTTGAAAAGAAAAAGAACCACAAAATCTAAGCTAATACTTCCATTTACGTGTAACAGTCGAAAAGTTGAAAAGCATTTCAAAGAGATAGAACTTACTGTTTAGATGGAGCAAAGTCTGAACAGAGACTTCACAGAGGAGGAATTAGAGATGGCCGAGAAGAAGAAGAAAGAGAGAAAAACCTTAAGAGTGTTCAACATCACTAATAATAAGAAATGCAAATTAAAACCACCTTAAGATACCATCTCCCTCAGTAAGACTGGCTAGTAGGATCAAGAAAACAAAATGATGCCAATTGATGGAAGGGGTGTGGGAAAGGGGACCAATCATCCATTCGCTGGTTGGAATTGTAAAACTTGTGCAGCGCCACATGGAAAACAGTGTGGAGAACCCTTAGAAACTCAAATGAGCCTGCCATTTGACCCGTCATTCCCACTCCTTGGGTATATACCCACAAGGAATCATTTACTGCAGAGATACATGCGCACAGCTATATTTATGGCCGCCCTGTTCACAATAGCAACAAACTGGAACCAACCCAAATGCCCCTCAACTGCTGGTGGATAGAGAAAATGTTGCGTACATGTACAGAATGAATTCTAGCAGCGGTTAAAGCGAAGACAACCATTATGAACTTTGCAGTAGTACATGGAGGAGGTAGGTAGAAGAATTCATGTTAAGTGAAGTAACACAGTCCCAGGAAAAACGAACGACAAATGGATCTCTCATATGTGGCTGCTAGTACCAATAACACAGTTATAAATATCTTGTGGAGAGGGATGCACATTAAAAGAAACAACAAAGAAAGATTGTCATCGAAAACTGACTGAAATGGTGACTCGGGAAGGGTGGCAGGGGTGGGAGAGGGGCCAGGGTGTCAATTCGATTGGTGCATATTTAATTGACGTAGTCAAAAAGTATCCAGTTTGCCCAGCTTGTCTACAGGATACCTGGTGTTTGAGGACTTAGTAAAAACAAATATGTGTATATTAAACAACCATTGCGTTAAAGGCTGATAAAAACGGTAATGCATCCCTGAGTTAATTGGTGATATAAATTGCTGTAGTCCACATTAGCTTTAATTAAAACCTGTATAACCATTACTTTGGGATTGGCATATAAAACAAAGTTCTCTATCTTTTGCTGTCATATAGTATCACCTTGTACCAATCTCTTTCACCTCAGTTAAGATTTTAATTAAAAATAAGTTTGTTTCCAAGTTAATCACATACCGTAACCCAAAACAGCAGGGTGAATTCGATGATATCTGTGCCTTGATTCCACCCTATAGGTATGTATAATACAACATGCTTTTTGAGACTCCTGGGTCAAAAAAGAAAAAACCAAAAATAAAAAAGGGGGGATACAGAGATAGATATAAAACTTTTTGTAAAAACTTGCAATGCAAATCTTAAAACTAACTAGGGAAAGGATTTGTATGTTCCATCAGGTCAAAATGTCACCAAACTTAATGGCTGAGAAAAAGAAACATGCACCTTGCACGAAGTGTGTAGGATTTACCAGAAAGTGCCAGGAGAAGGATGGACTCCTCTGGGATTGAAGGGAAGAAAGAAAAGCCTCAGATTGCTGCAGGCAACAGGCCCCTCTGTGGATCCTAACTAGTAACAACTATTTTTAAATTCTTTTATAAAAATATATAAATAAAAAAAAAAAAAAAAAAAAAGGTTTTAATACAAGAGACTTTTAAATCCCCCCCCCATAGAATAAGGAGAAAATGATGATGATGAGGTCGTTTCTCCAGCTGTAGATTGGGACCAGCTGTTATAGAGGTCTTCTCTTGTAAAATCAGGTAAACTGCCTTCTTTAATTGATAATAGACATAGAAACTGGGAAAAGGATTATTCTCTATTTCCGAACAAATATAATGCTAACGTCTCTTTAAACTATGCACTTAAGCAAACTATCTTAATACAGGAGCTCTGAACATCAAAAAGAGATTCTTCTACCAAGGAGATGTTGGACAGGGGATCCAAGGCCCCACAAAGTTAAGTTTCCTTGCCTCCAAACTGGGGATATCTGCAGGAAGAGAGGCGTTAAGGCCATGCTGTTGAAGACCTAATGTAACATGGGAAAGATGTATGGTGACCGCACTTGCAAGTATACAGATGGTCTCTGGAATGGCAGAGAGCGTTACCAAAAGCCAGTAGTTAAACCAACAAAGCCAAATATAGGTCTCCTTGATCAAGCAAGACTCCTCCGTAACGCACCAGCTACACCTCACCTGCCTGGAAATACTGTGTCGCAGGGCAGCCATATGTCTGTATATCTCAAACCATATTGGCTATTAGCTCTCTCATTGGAGGAATAACCCACAGCTGATGCCACAGCTTACATCCTCTAATGGTAGGAGGATTTGTCCTAGTTGTCTTCCATTCTGTGACAAACACTCCGACACCAACTTGGGGAGGAAAGGGTTTATTTCAGCTTACATCTCTGCGGTCACAGTTCATTCCTTAGGGAGCCAAGGCAGGGAACTCAGGGCAGGAACTGGAGGCAGGAGCTGCCGCACAGGCCATGTTCACCGGCTTGCTTTATACTGCTGCTCTCTGGCTCATGCCCAGCCTGCCTTCTTATACGTACACTGCTCAACAATCAAGACACTACACCACAGATGTGGCCAAGCCCAATCCAATGGAGCCCATTCCCCAACCAAGGCCTCCCTCAAACCCAGGTGTGTCAAGTTGGACAGCTAAAGCTATCCAGCACAATTGCCCCATTGTCAACTTGACACACAAACACATCACTATAAACTACCTTTCCAGTTTTTATCCCCAAGTATGATGTTAACATAATCAAAACCTAAGACAGTAAATCCTTAAAAGCCCCACAGTCTTAAAATGTCCAAACACTTAAAAGTCCCTTCTATTAAAAACTCTCTAATTGTGGGCTGCTGTAAAAATCCAAAACAGTACTGTCTATTCAAAGGGAAGAATAGGCACTTTCACACAAAACCTAAAAATAATAAAAACGTAATATAAAAGTCCAGCAAGTAGCTCAAGGCTGGACACCTGGATTCACTCACGACTTCTGGGCTCCAAAGGGTCTAGGCAGCTCACTCCTCTCCGACTCTGCCGTCCGTTGCACAATTCATCTCGCAGGCCCCGGCTGACTCCATTCTACACCTACCCCTGCTCTTGTTGGTCGTCCCATGGTCCCTGGCATCTCCAAAAAGCGGGGTCACACTGAACCTGAGGCAGCACCTTCACCAAGGTCTCTTTGACCTCTCCTGGTGCAAAAGCCTCAGCTTCTCTCCATGACCCCTGCCATCTGGGGTCTTCACTGCAACCCGAGGTGCACTTCCACCAAGGGTCTTTCTGACCTCTCATAGTGCCACGCCTCGGCCCGCTGTTCTGTGACCCCTCAAATTTCAACACGGAACCATATAGGAGACTCACACACTACCAAGTCCTGCTTCTGGCTCGAGATGGAGGCTCAGGCCCTTTCTGGGGCACAGCTGTGTGCTGAACTTGAAGATATTCTCCCCAGAAGATTTTACCTCAGGATGCTGGTCTCTTGTACTTACAGCTGATTTTCAGTCCAGCTAACCAGCATCAATTGCCCCAGTACCACAAAAGTTTCACTTCCGGTTCTGGTCTCTTGTTACTTACAAGCTGACCAGAACCCACAAAACCAAACCTAAGTCCTGATGATCTCTGCTCTCCTTTTGAAAACTAGAAGAAACTTCACAAGCCAGGCCTCCACCTTCCACAACTCCTTCAGCAAAACTGCTCAAGTTCCACAGCATTGATATTTAGGCATTCACTGATCTTCCCAGCCCAAGTTCAAACGCATCCACAATCCTTCCCCAAACCCCAAGGTCAGGTCTGCCACAGCACTACCCCCACTCGTATGGTACCAATTTCTGTTCCTAGTCTGTCTTCCATGCTGTGACAACACCCTCTGACACCAACTTGGGGAGGAAAGGGTTATTCAGGCTTACATCTCCTGGGTCACCGTTCATTACTCGGGAGCCCCAAGACAGGAACTAGGCAGGAACCTGGAGGCGGAGCTGAAGCACAGGCCATGTTCACCGGCTTGCTTTCTACTGGCTTGCTTCTCTGGCTCATGCCCAGCCTGCCTTCTATACAGTACACTGCCTCAACAATCCACGACCAATTACACCACAGATGTGCCACAGGCCAATCACTGGAGCCAATTCCCCAGTCAAGGCTCCCTCAAACCAGGTGTGTCAACTTGACAGCACAAGCTATCCAGCACAGAGATGTTATAAACCACAGTAAGACCCTGTCATATTTACAGAAAAAGCTAATTCAGGAGGAACCATACCATCCAAACATCTGTTACCAAAGTAACCTACCATAACAATTAGTACTGTTTAAATACCTATGCTATCTGATTGCATGTGCTTCATTAGTGGATGAAAGGTTATGCCGGGACAAGCTGGCAGCCCATTGAAAGAAACAGCCAGAATGACTAGAGACCAAGACAACAGCTCCATGAGAAGTAGGATGTTTTGCTTCTCATCCATCCCTGTTGCCCTTTTCTAAGCCTAGGGAACAAATCTGCGGAAGAGGGGGCGTGGTAGAATGTAAGGGCTGCGATTGGGGTGAATGGTGAAACTACAACAATATAGACTGGACACTCATTTGATCAACTTGATTGAACATACAAGCCCCCCCCCCCCGCTGGATGGTGGGACCCATGAGCTGTGTGGGTTTGGGCAGAACTGCTTGCAAATTGGTTTTACATGAAGGATGCTTGTACTCACAAATTATCACTTATTGTTAAAAAAAATGAAAACAAAACAAAACAAAAAAACAGAGAAAGATGCAGAAAAGTTACGGCAGAATGCACGATCTGGGATGGGTAGGGGTGCGGTGGGGGGAAGGGAAAGGGATGTATGCCTGAACTGAATTGGAAAATGATGTATTAAATACACAAAGCATCAATTAAAAAAATTAAAAAAGAACTTACTTTTTAAATTTTTTTAAAATTTTATTTATTTTTGTATGTGTATGAATATACTGTTTGCATGTAGGTCTGTGCACCCGTGTCGTGCAATGCCTTGGAAGTCAGAAGAGGGTCTCAGATTCCCGTGGAACTGGAGTTCTCCTGGAATTGGGGTTACAGATGGTTCTTAGCCACCATGTGGGTGTTGGGGATCGAACCCAGGTCCTCTGCAAGAGCAGTCGGTGCTCTTAACCGCTAGGCTATCTCCAGCTCCCAGAACTTACTTTTGAAAGTTAGACATAGCCTTTTTTAACCATATAAATCTGAGTAAATTTAAAGAACTATAGGGAGTAGTCAGGGGAAGGTAATGGGAAAGTGAATGTGAGCAAAATATATGACGTGTATGACAGAACACACGATGTGCATAGAAAGTATTATATTAAAACCTATGCTGTTCATTTTTTCAAAAATAATTTATTATTTTTATTTTATGGGAATGAGTGTATTGCCTTCATGCATATAAGTGGATTTGTGTTGTGCAGTGCCCGAGGAGATTAGAAGAGGGCGTCAGATCCCCTGGAGCTGGAGTTACAGATAGTTGTCAGCTGTCATGTGTATGCTGGGAATTGAATATGGGTCCTCTGCAAAAGCAAACAGTGCTCTTAGCTGCTGAGCCATCTCTCTAGTCCCTGTTCATTTATTTTTTGAAAAAGCAAATCACTTTCTTTCATCTGTGCTAACAAACTACTACTGTGGAATTAGCTCATAACATGCATGCTTAAAGATTTGAGTCAGTGTACCTCCCATGTCCCTTCCTACTTTCAGAGATTAGCTTGGAAACTTGGCACAAGTCAGCTAACAAAGAGAAAAACAGTTGATTCCCAAAGGAAAATATCTCAGAATAATTAGTAGAGAATACTCTGCATCTCTACCTTAAGCCTTGGTGAACTTCCAAAACCATGATAAAGGATTAAAACCTGAAAAATAATCCATAACTAAAACCACAAAGGAATGGAGTTTAAAAGCAATGTACTCTTGGGGCTAGAGAGACAGCTTAGAGGTAAGAGCACCGACTGCTCTTGCAGAGGATCCGGGTTCAATTTCCAGCACTCACATGGTGGCTGAGAACAGTCTTTAACTCCAGTTCCAGGGGAATCTGATACTTTCTTCTGACCTCCGCAGCATTGCACGATACGGGTGCACCTACCTACATGCAGACAGTACACTCATATACAAATAATTTTTTAAAAAAAGCAATGTACTCATAATTATCCCAGCTTATTTGTTTTTATTTTACTTTGCTTGTAGCAGCTCTGTCTCTTAAACATTTGAGGGACTTTCAACTAGATTTCAATATCATGAAAAAGTACCTCAGCACAAAATAAAGGAAATCTTTAAGTTTCTAACTATCTGGTGATAGAAGCAGCTATGTCATCTGTTCAGAAACGACCCACTTCTTTTGAAAATATTACCATTCTCTGTTATTCCTCATTTGTGGATGTTAGCACCAAGTACGCAGTTGAAAGGGAAACTGAAGAACATTAACGTTATATTTCTCTTTATCTGAAGCAACTGTGCTCTTATAATGTGAATCCCTTAACAGGCTCTAGAATTAACCTATCACTTATTTTCAGACATTGTAATTTTGGTATATGGGTGGAGGGTATTGTATGCATATTTTAGAGTAATATAACATTTAAAGGGAAAAATGTGAATCCCAAAATATGATTTGGAAATAACATACACTTTATTTTCAGACCACATAATGGTAGTATAGGTGACACACACACACACACACACACACACACATATGTGTGTGTGTGTGTGTTGAAGCAATACAAATTGGAGGGAACAACAAGAACAAAAGAAGTGGGACAAAGAACCAACTGAAAAGTCCTCCCCAAAACAATAATCTTCTGTTTTGAAAAGCTTTAAAAGACTCAGGAAAAAATACAAGACATGGATAGCAGAATGCATGAACTCTGGTGGGGTGGGGGACATGGACAGGGAAAAGAGTCTAAAGTGGAATGAGAAATGATATATGAAATGCACAAAGCTTCAATAAAAATATTTTTGAAAAATTACCATTCTCACTAGAACATTTTTAAAACATGAGGCAAATCTCATGAAGTTCGTGTTGACTAGGTATTTTTCAAATGGGGTTGTTAACTTATAAAATCTAATAAAACCCAATGATGCTACTAAATGTTACATAAGTATAGTATACCTGTTACATAAGTATTACATAGGTATACTATTACCTAAGTATTGAAGAAACATATAACATACACTGTCTCTCTTTTTCCCTGTCACTCTGTTATAAATTCATACTTTATACGGGCATATTTTCTATTGAAATTAAATCAAACCCACTTCTTAGGTAATACTTTAAAGTCAAAGCTATGCCTCTCTACTGTATTTCGACACCAATCTAAGTAATGATGTCTTAGTACAGAAACATGGGGCAGCTTGAGAACCGTGGGCATAAACAAGAAATGGGGGAAGAGTGTGAGTTGGGCTTATTCCCTTTCCTTCATTCATAAACACGGGCTTGCCCCCAGCACTTACCTTTGTCAGATTTGTTGTTTTTCGGTAAAGAAGAGCAACAACCCATGGCTTCTAATTCTTACTATGCTTAGGAATTCAACTTCTGGTTCCAACAGGAAAAGTGAAAACTCTCCCTTTATGTGTTGAGAAGCCACTCAGCTGATTCCGTTCATTCCATAGATAATAACAAGGAAGACAGAAGAGGGAAGAAGGGAAAGTGTCAGTTAAGAGCATGGTAACTAAGGGGCTGCCCAGCAGGATTCATTTTATGCTTCTTCTGAATTGCTGTTCATCATGTGATATGGAAAGTGATCACATATAATCTGATCCTTGTTTATTTTCCAAACCACAGGAGCGGCCACAGAGTAGCTCTAGTTATTTTTTTTTCTGCTACATCAAAAATGATAATTTTCCTTGTTGGGTCAGATCTAGCTCTGTATAAAATTGGGCACAAAAATGAAAAGAAAATTTGAAATGTGAGAGTACATAATTTTCTAATTAAAATACAAGGAAGAGAATATGGAGGAGCTGACATAATTCAGTTGTTTTGGCTTTATGCTCAAAGTAATTAAATCTATCCAGGCTTTTAAACGCAAATTGGGGGATATGAGATAAAAGCAACACATTTAACTATGCCAAAAATCAAATCAAAGTGAGTTATTTGGCAATATTCCTCAGAATCAGTGTGACGGGGTGGGGGGCTTCCTCACAAAAAAATGACCTCCCCCCACACTTACAAATCATAATGTAAGAGTGTCCTAAACAAACTTCCCAGACATTTCTGAGGTTGCTCCAAAGCCTCAAAGTCTTCCCCACATACTTACCGGGCCCTTCAGAAGAGGCCCACTGAATTGCTACTTTCATAATCACTTAATAGTGGCTTTATAGATTTATTTTAAGTCAAACTTTATAATACACATAATGGCATCAAAATAACATAAATGAAACTTGTGATACCAAAAAAAATATCAAAATACAGTGATACTTTAACATGGAAATTCCATTTTTTTCTCCAACGTGTATTGCTTCAATATATATGTACATATATAAATATATGCATACATACATATACATATCACCTGAGTTGGAGGATTTTCTTTCTTCCTTCCTTCCTTCCTTCCTTCCTTCCTTCCTTCCTTCCTTCCTTTCTTTCTTTCTTTCTTTCTTTCTTAAAAGATGTCATGTTTTCCTTCTTCAGAGTGTAGACTGCTCTTGTTGGACTACCCAGGCTTTGTCATGGAGGCCAGTGCAGGAAGATCAAGACAGGACGCATGCTTGCTGGACCTCATTTGGGTGACCATGGGGGAGAGGGACCCCAGTGTGGAGCACGGGGGCAGGATTGATAGTGACTTTTAACAGAAGTCCTCTATGCAGCATAGCATCTCATCATCTCATTGCTTTGGGGGACAGTGTTTCTTTTATTTTGTGATGCTTTAAAATGATCCATTTACTTGTCTTGATAGGAACATGGAGATCAACTAACTCTGGACTCACCTGACACGTGTATCTTCCTGTTACTACTAAGCTAAAACCTTCAAATTTTCAACTCAACTAAAGAAAAGAGAACACTAAAAGGAGCAAAGTTGGGCTATGGGCAGAGTTCCGTGTGTGTGTGTGTGTGTGTGTGTGTGTGTGTGTGTGTGTGTGGTGGAGGCAGGAAGCATGAGCTCCTCGTACCTGATTCCCTAAACTCAGTTCCCAGCACCGAACTTAAATCAATAACTACATTTTCTAAGCAGAACCAATTTCTTTATAGGTTGAATTAATTAGTCACCTTAAACTTTGGATTGTTTCCAAATTTGATGGGAATTTCTTTTGTTTTATTTTATTTTCTTTGAGTCCAAACTGGCCTCAAATTCCCTACGTAACCGAGGATAACTCCTAACTCTCCTTCTTCACTTCTTGTTTTTTAATTTTTTTTCCTTGAGCTTTTGTACACTTCATACAACAATTTTTAATCAAATTTAGACTCCCCTCTCCCACACCCACTGGACCTTATGTATTCCCAAAATATATGTTATGTTCTGCCCAATCAAGTATTTGTACCTAGATGTCCTTCTTTAGTGCTGGGATTACAGTTGGAGGTGTGTGCCACCACTGTCAGTTATGTAGTGCTAGAGATCACACCCCAGGCTTCATGCATGCTTGGAAAGCACTCTCCTAATTGAGCTTCATCCCCAGCTCCATTTTTAATCTCTTCCTACATCTTGGATTAAAAATGTCAAGGAGGTCAAGTTCTAAGGCAGAAAAAGCCTTGTGACACTTCACTCTAGATTATTCTTTAGGATCACCACAGATCCATACATTCACAGTCTGTAACTATAGGAGGAGAGGGAAAGAGAAGAGGGGGAGGAGAAGGAAGAGGAGAATGAGGAGGAAGTGAAGCAGGGAAAGAGAGAGGAAGGCTTGAGCAAGAGATTAATAAATAAATCACGGACATTTAAAGCTACAAGAGATCTTTAAAATTACCCAGTATTTACACAAAGTGCAAGGAAGTTAAGTTAACTTGCCTAGTGTCATACAGGCCTGTGATTGTCAAACTCTGTCAGGGATTAGAATTATCTAGGGAGCTTTTGAAAACTCCCATTGCTCAGCTTGAACCATTAAATTGGAATCTTTGTGAGTTTAAAGAAGACTAGTGCCCATGTCCTGCCCCCTGAGATTCTGATAGAATTGTTACTGCATGGAGACTGAGTGTCATATGTTTGGACTAGAGAGATGGCTCAGTCAGTAGTGTTTGCTGTGCAAGCATGATGACTGAGTTTGATCCCCAGTACCCAAGTAAAAAAAAAAAAAAAAAGAAGTGGGCATGTTAGTGTGTGCTTATAATTCCAGCCCTGAGGAGTAAAATTAGGAAGATCCCTGAGGCTCAGTGCACAGCCAGTCTTACCTAATCAAGGAGTTACAGGCTGCTGAGAGACCCTGTCTCAAAAAACAAGATGGGCAGCTCCTGAGGAAATACCTCTAAGTTTGGCTTTTGGCTTCTACACACACATACACATCTGCATCTGTACATACATGAACATGCACACACACACATACATACACACACATTAAAGATACCATTAAAGTTTTCCAATAATTCTAATATGCAGCAAAGTTTGGTTGTCTCTACTAGAGACAATGTTTTAGCAAACCTATGGTGCTGCCCTAGCAATCATTTTCCTAGAAATGCTTTGAAACCATCTATTTGAAGCTGAATTTTTCCAGGGTCAGGCTTATAAGGAGGTTTTTGGCATCTCCTCTTTTATCATCCTTTAAAACCAGGAGGCTACTGACCCATCTTCATGCTGAGAGATTTCCCAAAGGTCATTTGAACTTCCTTCTAGACCTGGCAGTATTCTTCAAGCCAATGCAAAGAAAAAAAATGAAGTTCACCCTTCAGGGAACATTGATGTATTCAACCCACACATCCTAGGTCAAGAAAAACTGTCTTCCCATAGCATCTGTGTTTTCCTTGAGCTTTAGTACACCCTTGTGCTTTTTTATGGCCCCTTTTAAAGATAAGGTCTCCCTGTAGCCCCTGCTGGCCTTGAACTAGCTATGTTGGACCTGGATGGCCTCAATTTCACAGAAATCCACTTGCCTCTGCCTCTCAAGTGAGTGCTGGTATTAAAAGTGTATACCATCCCACCTGATATTTTCTATACTTTTGTATGAAATGTAAGAGTTGGGCATTGATTGGATAACAAGAAGTCATATATTTAATCCTGATTTCCTTTTTTCAGAAAAAGCAATGTCTTTTTCTTTCTTTCTTTTTTTTTTTTTTTTTNTTTGGTCTTTTTGAGACAGGGTCTCCCTGTAGCTCTGGCTGTCCTGGAACTCACTCTGTAAACCAGGATGGCCTTGAACTCACAGAGATCCGCCTGTCTCTGCCTCCCAAGTGCTAGGATTAAAGGTGTGTGCCACCACATCCAGCCAGCAATGTCTTTTTCAAAGATACTTGGTTCTCAGCTACCTCTCAGCTAATTCATATCACAACATACAAAATTAAACATACAAGTTTCACTAGGAATTTTGCCATGGTAACAAATGCCTGTAGTCTTGGAACTCAGGAGGTGGAAATGAATTTGAGAGTTTGTACAAGACTGAAATTATCAGTAGCCAGTCATGAATGGAGGAGGGGCTTGTGGGACCCAACTCTCCCTATAGATCTATTGGCTTCTGGGTAAGAAGGAGTCTTTGTCTTCAATTATATACCTACTAGTGAGCACACCGAGCTTTATTGGATAGCTTCATACCAAGGTCGTATAAACAGCCCTGGTTGGTTAAAGCCAGTGGATCACCAAACCAAAAAAAAAGACATAAACATAAGAAAGGGAGCTCTCAGAGTGGAGGGGTTGGCAGGGTTGAAAGGAAAATGTAAGCGAGGATAGGGTGAGAGTAAGCAGAATGTAACATACACATATAAATAAATGAACTAAAAATGTTTAAAGAAATTGTCAAAGAAAAATCATTTTTTGAAGAGTTAGAAGCTAGAGATACATAGATAAAAATCTCAAAAAATTACTAGGGATTTTAAAAGCATGAAACTTGAGTGCATTTCTGTTACACTGTGAGCTTCATGCATAAGTTTGCTCCTGAATACACCTTGAATTTATCTCCAGCACCTGCATGGTGTTTTTCACATGTGATGTGTTTACTAAATTCTGAGTGGATAAATAAAGGAATGAACATTTCTAAGCCAGGGTTCTTTTAAAATTGAATTACTGAAAAAAAATCATTACCACTGCATCATTTTGTACACAGATATATGCTATTTTGATGGTACAAAAGCCTTTTATTAAAGTAGGAATTGGTAGGGCTTATGTAAGCTTTATTAAAGTACTTTTTAAAATCATGATGGAAAGAAATGGTAATTGTTCTAGAATTCTTTGCTTGTCTGTTAGAAATGGTAATTGGCTACTTAAAATTTTAAATTATTATCAGATTATAATAAAACTGTTTTTCTTTTTCCATTAATGGAGAGAGGCAGAGAGGGAGGAGGAGAGAGGGGAAAAAAAACAGAGTTCTGTTTAGCTCTCACCAAACATGAGCTAGTTAAGGACTGGCTCTACTGTCTCAGCTTCCCAAACTAGACCTTGAAACAGAGGGGAAGTAATCTGTGAGGCAGGTACATGGTGCCTCTGAGAACACGTCTGACTGACTAAATCTGATAAAGATGATTTGGGGATTTTCCACTACTTAGTAAAGCCTAAGCTTCTTCAAGCCCCACACTCTGTCAGCATTAGGAGAGCACTTAGGGCACTAACAAAGTCTGAAGGAGTTCTCAAGTTCGAGGGGGTGGATTCCCTGAGGAGTTCTCAAGTTCAAGGGGGCGGATGTTTCTACAAGGTTCACAAGGGTCTATACATGTTCACAAGGGTCTATACATGTCCTGGTTACGGGCACACACACACACACACACACACACACACACACACACACCACTGGGATGGATATCTTGTACTATGCGAATCTGTTTAATTTCTTTCAAACCACCCAAAAGATGGGTTTGAAGAGTAACATGGAATAGTGAGTCATGAGCACACATGGACAATCTGCAAAATGAAGAGTTTCTGCTGAAAGGTTTGTACTGTGCAATGTAGGGAGGGCTGGAGGGTGGAACTATTTGATGCTGTTTTTCTTTTCACCCTCAGCAAAGAAGCTGAAAACACAAGAAAAAAAAATGGACCCTGGAGCCAGCCTTACCTCCAGCACTGAGAACCCTCCAATGCCAGGGCAGCCTCCTCAACTTGCTTTTATTCTTTCTTAGCATCAATTTTATTACAAAGTGCATCTCTACCCAACTCCCACACCTTGGCTCAGCCACGCTGACCATGAACTGGATGTCAGTGGTGGTGCTCTGGATGTCATGCAGTTTCCCATGTTAGAAGCTCCACTTTTCCTAGAGATGTTGCTTTTGTCAAAAATTGCCACTCAAAAGCCCGGCGTGGTGGCTCACACTTTTAATCCTAGCACCTGGGAGGCAGAGGCAGTCGGATCTTTGTGAGTTTAAGACCAGCCTGGTCTACAGAGTGAGTTCCAGGACAGCTGGGGCTACAGGGAGACCCTGTCTCGAAAAGACCAAAAAAAAAAAAATGCCACTCAAGCTCTGACCCTAAGGAAATGAGATCTACAATCCAAAGTCATTCTTGTGGCACCAAGTCCTGACTCACTGCCACAGTGGGACTTTGGTAGGAGAGTACAATTCTTCCACATTGGAATGCATAAGACAGTCAGTAGCAGGGAGGAAGGGAGGGCAGATTCGCTGACATTCACTGAAACAGAGGTTTTGTTATTGTTTTGTTATGGGTGTTTGTTTGTTTTTTGGTCTTTTTGAGACAGGGTCTAACCATAGCCCTAGCTGGCCTGAACTCACTATGTATACTAGGCTGATCTTAAACTCAGAGATCCACCCGCCTCTTCCTCCTGAACACTGAGATTAATGGCCTGCACCAACCCACCAGGCTGAAACAGAGGCTTTATAGCCTGTTCCTTGAGGCCTAAATATAACTAATGGACACAGAGCAAGATAGAGAAGGCCCTGACAGAACACACTAAAGAGGTCCCTGGTCCCTTCCATCCTCTCCTATACCTAGAGTAGAGTGATATAACTTTCAGTTATGTTCAGAGTCTTATATGTGTGGGGAGAGGCATGTAAAACTGATCTGGTGATTCTTCCTTGATATCATCAGATACAAAGAAGGAATTATATCAACTACTAGAAGGTGCCTAAAGGTGTCTGTTGGCACATCCAAAATTATAATCAGGAAGCAGCATGGACTGGTTATCAGGTTTTCCAAAGTATCTATCTGTATAGGTTATGATTTTAGAGATATGGGGGGTCCTTACCATCTGAGAAATTCAGAAGAGGTAGAGTCAAACAGGTTTCTTTACTACAGGGCCTCAGAGATTAACATGCATTGTGAATCTCTAAGCTGATCACTATTTTTCTAATGATCCTACCAAGAGACCCTTAGTTTCGAAATCAGACAAACCAGAATTTGAATTCAGTTTGTCTTTAATTCCTCTGTACTTCAGGTTCCTCATAGAAAACAGGACTAACAACACATTCCTGATGGTTTTGTACTGAGAACTTAATGAGAAGTTTAATGAAAACAAAACTGGCTTAAGCAAAGAGCAACTCTACGTAGTGGATGCAAAGTTAGGAGAGGCTGTGCATCGAGGATACTCACTATGTGTATTCACCTCACTTCCCTTGAATGCTTTGTTTTGGGGTCTCTCAATCAAAAGTATCTCATAAGTATCTAGAGGTTCTGGGACAACTGAAGATTCATAAAGAAATGGGTCCTCTAGTCCCCACCAGAGCTCTAACATCTGAAAGAATGCTATACCAGTAATAATCATAATAGATAAAATCACTATTGCTCATTAAGGAACTACTTATGATTCACCCACCACAGTACATACTTTAGATTTCTATTACTCTATAATTCATTCATTTTATGTATATAAGTGTATTAGCTGCATGTGCATTAGTGCACTTGTGTTGTGCAATACCCACAGAGGTCAGATAAGGGCGTCAGATCCCCTAGAACTGGAGTTAAGGATGGTTGTTAGCCATCGCATGGATGCTGTGAACAGAACCCAGGTCCAGAAAGAGCAGTCAGTGCTCTTAAACTGCTGAGCCATCTATCTCTCCAGCCCCATATTTTTATTATTCTAGTGAATCTTCAGAGCAAACCTTGAAGGCAGTGCCATCATCATTCCCATATTACAGGTGAAGAAAATGAGTCGCAGAAATTAAATCTCATATTCCCTGACACAGCTGATTAGTGGCAGAATTAAAAACTCCATGTAAACCGGGTGTGGTGGTGCACGCCTTTAATCCTAGCACTTGGGAGGCAGAGGCAGGCGAATCTTTGTAGTTCAAGGCTAGCGTGGTCTACAGAGCAAGCTCCAGGACAGGTGGGGCTACAGGGAAACCCTGTCTCGAAAAGACCAAAAATAAAAAATAAAAAATAAAATAAAAACTCTATGTAATTATTTAAAATGTTAACTGAGCATGGAGGTCCATGCCTATAATCCCAGCAGTTGGGAGGTCAAGTTAGGCAGATAAAGAGTTTGAAGCCAGCATTAAATACACAGTGAGTTCGAGGCCAGCATGGGATATATAACAGCAAAAACAAACAAACAACAAAAAAAAAAAAAAACAAAGAGGGAAAAACAATATAAGCCTAAACCTGGGCATGATGGCTCATACCATAATTCCTGTACTCAAGAGACTGAGGCAGGAGAATCTCGCTAAGTTCTAAGCCAACTCAAGCTATATGGTGAGGTGTGGGCCAGCTTCAGTTATAGAGTGAAAACATGTCTCATAAACAAACAAAAAGATGGAATTGTCTGCCCACTGAAAGGCTGGCTTACACCCTTGGTTTCAGGATCTGGTCTGCTCAGTCTATGTAAGATCTAAATTACTAAACAGAATTCTTGAACATCGTGTGGACTTCTAAGATTATATGAGGGCAAAGCATGGAAAGGAAAAATTCTAAATATAAAAGTGTACAGAGGAATGTGGATAATACCAACTGAGGGACCTGCCTTGAAGGGTTTCTCAAAATACCCCTTCCCTCATATCCTAGCCCTCACCTTAAGAGACCACAGAGTTTTCCAAATGTCAGTTTCATTTGGAGCAATCTTCAACCCTTCAGAGTGCAAAGTCATCTGTACACTGTTTTATTTTATTATTTTATTTTATTTTATTTTTGGTCTTTTCGAGACAGGGTCTCCCTGTAGCCCCAGCTAGTCTGGAACTCGCTCTGTGTACCAGGCTGGCCTTGAACTCACAAAGATCCGCCAGCCTCTGCCTCCCAAGTGCTAGGATTAAAGGCATGCACCACCACGCCCAGCTCTGTACACTGTTTTAAACTGATGACAACTAATTTATAAACAGCAACTCTGAAAAAAATCATTCTGAGAAATTGCAAAGTCATAAAATATTCTCCACAAAGTACATGCCTCCTCTTCCTCTGCTATACAAGTTATGTTTATAGTATATAATTCAGCTTGCCCATAGTGCCTAAGAACAAACAAAAGTATTACCTGTGTCTTCTGCTTGGACAATGCTGAAGTTTTCCTCACTCCAGGTGTTCTGGTAAATGTAAAGTTGAGAAGAGCTTTGTGTGGGAAGGAATGCAGATGTCTGAAAGGAAAGAGGTATAATTTCAGCTCTCTCTGGATCATCCCTCATAAAACCACATTTCCCATCTTCATAGAGGCAGCTTTTGCTTAAATAAACATGAACACATACAAGGAGAGAGAGAGAGAAAGAGAAAAAGGAAAGAGAGAGAGAGAGAGAGAACAATGCCAAGCTACAGTTTCTTTCAGTCTGAAAGGCAAGCCCAGAGACAGAGTGGGCTAACCCACAAGGCGTGGCTGTTCTGAAACCCTGCTATTCCTGGCCTGGATATAAAGGGGTGTGATCAAGTAATGGGCTGTACTATCAGCAGTCACATGACTGCTTCCAAGGGAATGATACTCTATCCAGGCAGGACCAGGCTGCTAATTTCAAAAACAATCTTCATCAGTATAAAGTAGAAAAGTGAAGTTCAGTAGATAAGGCAGAAAACATTTAGCATTCATTTTTTAATATGTGTATAAGTGTTATGCCTGAATGTATATAAGTGCACCCTGTTATGCAATACCCACGGAGGTCAGAAGAGAGTTGGAGCTGGAACGGAGTTAAGGGTGGTTGTTAGCCGCAATGTGAGTGCTGGAAATTGAATGTGGCGCCTTTCTGTCTTTCTCCGTCATAAGAGCAGCCAGTGCTCTTAACTGCTGAGTCATCTCTCCAGCCCCAGAAAAGCATTCTTCGTAAACTGAAGGTTAATTTTTAGAAAATATTGAAGCAATTTGTGTATAATTAAGAGAAAGAAGTAGGAAAAACATTCCTTAGGATTAGAAAGACATGAGTTTAAGGGACATGTGTTTGGTGACAGTGTTACAAACTATTTCCTGTAAACTTTGTATTGTCCCAGCTGTTGGAATTAGGTCCTTGTTAGAAAGTCTACCTGTGGAAAGAGACTCACTTTCCTTCATTAGCAAAAAGGAAACAAACTTAATTTTTCAGCATTTCAGAGGAGGAAGAAAGCACATGTGAAAACTCAAAGTGCCAACGTTAGTGAGAGATGCCAATAACCGGACCTCATCTTCTTTCTGGGACAACCCCAAGCTCTTGTTCCCAAACACTCATGCTGAATAACAGCTACACCATAGGCAATGTTTCTCTCAAACTCTCACTATGTGATACATAGCATATATATTTCACACCTACTATTCTTAGGTTTTGCCAACCAAGATTTACAGGACTCTGGCCATAACCATTCTATAACCCTACCCAAACTGATCTTTAGCTCAGTACCTTTCTACAATTGAGAGCTACAGGAGATCAGGCGAAATAGTTACTGGTTTGCTATTTACTCTAATTGAGTCCCTTTAAAAATAACTGAAATGGCAGTTTGGGGCTTCTGTACTTTATTAGCTTATTAAATATTACCAGAGCATCTCATTATGAGGCAATACAACCTATACAGGTTTCCATGGCAAGAACACCAAACCTAGAATGTAATGAGGCTGCTGCACACATTGTAAATGATAGCATAATTACCCAGGTTTCCCCCAAAATTGTGGGCCATGTAACTACATGGCTGGCTGTCTAGCCAAGTGCCTGTTCAATCCACAGTGATTAAATGGTGGGTATGTCAAGATATAGTCGTTCAAATGTCACCTCCTCTGTGTGAAGCTTTTTCTGAATCACCAAAGGCAAATTAGTCATCCTGTCTTCTGGCTCTCAAAGTCACAGTCGTGTCCAATCACAGAGCTTCCAAAAGTGTGTGCTAATTTGTCCATTTACAAATTAAACCCTAAAAAGAAAGGACCCATGCTAGTCCTCTTGGCATTCATAGCACTGGATATATAGGAGTCACTCAATAATTATTTGTTTAATCACAGAAAGAAAGAAAAGGAGGAAAAGAACTCAAGTAGTTATTTTAGCAACAAACCTCTGGATCAGGAACTGGATTGGCTATGCCCTTGATATACATTTTTTTTTAATCTTAGGATGATGGCCAAGGTAGGATAGCAGTTTGGAAGCTGCCACGATATGACAAGTAAATGAACAGTATCAGGATGACAAATAGTACAGAAACCACAGGGTAATCAGGATAGCTGAAAAAGTGTGGAGAAACAGAAAAGGAAAAGGAATAGCCACCACATGAGTCCAAGAATGGCTCCCCAAGAGAGGGGAGGTGAAAGACAAACCTCACTTAGAAGCATTTTTTCTCTTCTAAGTGGTAGTAGAGACTGGGCCTTCAAGAGTAGGCTGCTAACCAGGCCTGATGGCACAGGCCTAGACTTCCAGCAACTTAGTTGGCTGAGGCAGGAGGATCATAAGTTCAAGGCTTGTTTGAGCTAAACAATTAGTTGAAGGCTAACCTGGGAAACTTAGTGAGACCTTGATGCAATAAAAAGGAAGACTGAGGACATAGCTCAGTAGGTTGCTTGCCTAGCATACATGAGGACCTAGATTCAATCCCCCAGCACTGGAAGAAAACAAAACGACTAGCCCATTCACCAGTCCAAATCAACACATGCATGAATCAGAACAAAGAAACTCAATAACAAAAACTATGGCAACCTGACACCTCCAAATATCATAACTCTTGAATTACTGAATCCAAAGCTTCTGAAATGGTTGACATATTGAACCAAAAATTCAAAATTCTATTTCATAAATTGATCAATGAATACAAAAAGGAAACAATTAGATGAATGAAGTAAAGAAATCAATCCAGGATGTGCATAAAAAGTCGGAATGTAGAAGAACAGGAAAGAAATGTGGGTGCTGGAGAGATATCTCAGTGGTTAACAGTGCAGAGTGTTTTCTGCTCCTTGAGAGGGCCCACACTGACTTCTGACCTCCTTGGGCACTCCCACACACATGGCACACACACACACACACACACACACACACACACACACACACACACACACGTGTGGAGGGTGAATAAAAAAAATAAAAAGAAACATGGATGAAAAATTCAAAAAAAAAAAAGAAAAAGAAAAATTCAGCAGAAAAAATGAAGATGGGAAGGGTTGGAAGTAAAAAATTCAATCAAATAAAAAAACGTAACAGAAAAATATAATCATCAATAGACCTGATCTAGCATTAAAACAGATTATTAAGGATGGAAGACAGGGGCTAGGAAATGTCACATTAACACATTGATGAGGAAAAATAAGTATAAACAAGCATGACTATATCCTCTGAGAACTCTGGGACAAGAGCAAGAAACCAAACAAAAGTATCCAAGGAGTAAAAGAATACAATATAAAAGCTGAGGGTGCTGGATAGAAAATGTACTCAATGAAATTATAATAGAAAATTTTCCAGGCTGGAGAGATGGCCTAGTGGTTAAGAGTGCCGAATTCTCTTGCAGAGGACCCGGGTTTGATCCCCAGCACCCACATGGTGGCTGAGAACCATCTTTAACTCCAGTTCCAGGGGAATCCAACACCCTCTTCTGACCTCTGTAGCACTGCACGACACGGGTGCACAAACCTACATGCAGACAGTACATTCATACACATAAAAAAATAAAATTTAAAAAATTTCAAAGAAAATTTCCCAAATCTGTGGGAAGTAATAGTCAAATAAAGGAGGTTATTTACAACTTTAAAAATGCATAATGAGAACTTCTCCATGACATATTATCATCAAAATGCCAAAACCCCACAACGAAGAGATAGTATTAAAAGCCACAATAAAAAAATACCAACTCATAAAAGCGGACCTATCAGAAACCTAAAATCCAGGAAAACATGAAATGGCATATTTCATATATATAATTTATTTTTTTGTGTATGAGTGCATTCTCTACATGTCATGCAATGCCCTCAGAGGTCAGAAGAGGGCATCAGAGCCCCTGGAACTGGAGTTATGGATGGTACTTAGCTGCTTTGTGGGTGCTGGGAATTGAACTCCAGTCTTCTACAAGAGCAACCAATGCTCTTAACCACTGAGCCATCTCTCCATTCCCCAAATGGCATATTTCAAGTCATGAAAGTAAACAACTAGCAACAAAGATTACTACATCAAGAAATGGTATCATTCAAAATTGACTGAGAAACAAAGACATCCTGGGTCCCAATAAGAGAAACTCTCTCTCAAAAAAAAAATAGCTTCTGAGGAATGACTCCTAAGACTGACCTCTGGCATCCACATACTCATGAACACATTTGCACATGGACCCATACATACACAATCATGCACATACTCACACATGTGCACATACACAACATAAAACAAAAAATACTACACAGAGGGTGTGGATGTAGCTGTTGGTAAGTGCTTACCTAATATGCATGAAGCCTTAAGTTTGATTTCCAGCACCTCAAAAACCAGGTGTGGTGGTATATACCTTTAATCCCAGCACAAGTTTCATTCTTTGCTCCATAGTGAGTTAGAGGCCAGCCTGCACTACATATATGAGACTGTCTCAAAAGGCAAAACAACAAAAGAAGAAAGAATGGAATAAGAAAGAAAAGAGAGACAAAAAAGAAAGAAAAAATAAAGAAGAAACTCTGCACATAGAAGATGGAGCAACTCTCAATTACAAGAGCATGAAGAATTAATTTTCATGAGAAATACACATGAACAAAGAACAACTAACAAAGAACCAATCACACACAACTCAGCAAGCCAGTATGCTCTTAATACAAATAGCAGAGAAAGAAAAGAAAATTTGAACCAACCAGGAAAACAACCAACAAAATTATAGGAATCAGTAAAATTTTCTCAATGATAACTTTAACTATCAATTAAAGGATATAGGCTCACTGATTGGATTTAAAAACTAGAGCCAGGGCTGAAGAGACGGCTCAGTGGTTAAGAGAACTGGCTGATGTTGTAGAGAACCCAGGTTCGGTTCCCACC
This sequence comes from Rhizomys pruinosus, assembly GCA_009823505.1. NCBI lineage: Eukaryota > Metazoa > Chordata > Mammalia > Rodentia > Spalacidae > Rhizomys > Rhizomys pruinosus. The sequence continues at coordinate 546,750 of VZQC01004570.1, forward strand.
ACCCACATGATGGCTAAAAATCTTCCTCCATAACTACAGTCCCAGGGGCTCTAATGCCCTCTTCTGACCTCCAGAGACATTGCGTGGATGGCAGGGGTGTACGTACATACATACATACATACACACAAAATAATTTTTTTAAAGAGCCAAGCTAGGTATAATGGCACACACCTTTGATATCAGCACTTGGGAAGCAGAGGCAAGTGGATCTCTGTAAGTTCGAGGCTACCCTGATCTACATACCAAGTTCTAGGCAAGCCAGCACAACATAATGAGACTGTGTCTCAAAAGGAAACAAAAAACAACCAAAATAGCCAATATTGCTGTCTACAAAAAACATACCTCACTGACAAAATAATGCACAGACTGAAAATGAGAGAATAAAAATCAATATACCAAGCACAAGAAAGTTAAAAACAAGCAGAAGTACTTAAAGAAAGCCACTGCATATCACTAAAGGGAATAATCTATTAAGATGGTATAATAATTATAAACATACATGTAACAAATATTGGGGCACCCAACTTCATAAACAAACACCACTGGACATAGTAAAGAGACAGACAGTGCTAAATATAATATTGGTGGATAACTTAAATACCTAATCTTGTCAATAGAGAAATTATCCAGATCAAATTTTAATAAAGAAATTTCAGAGTTAAACTGAACCATAAATCAAATGGACTTAACAGAATATTCTATCCAACAACTGCAGAACATGTATTCTCCTCAGCAGCCTATGGGAGTGTCTTTAAAATATATCACAGGGGCTGAAGAGATGGCTCAGAAGTTAAGAGCACCGACTGCTCTTGCAGAGGACCCGGGTTCAATTCCCAGTACCCAAATGGTGGCTAAGAACTGTCTTTAACTTCACTTCCAGGGGAATCCGACGCCCTCTTCTGAACTCTGAGGCATTGCATGACACATGTGCACCAACCTACATGCAGACAGTACACTCATACACATAAAAATAAATTAATTAAAAAATGTATCACAATAAAGCGAGACTTAACAAATATAAAACAATCAAAATAACTTTTTTTTTATTGTATCATAATGTAGTGCAATGAAGCCAGGCAAGGTGGTGCATGCCTTCACTCCCAGCATTCCGGAGGCAGAGGCAAGTAGACTGAGGCCAGCCTGTCTACATAGTAAATTCCTGGCTAACTAGGGCTACAGGGGGACCCTGTCTTTAAAAAATAGTCTAGTGCAATGCCGGGCGTGGTGGCGCACGCCTTTAATCCTAGCACATGGGAGGCAGAGGCAGGCGGATCTTTGTGAGTTCAAGGCCAGCCTGGTCTACAGAGTGAGTTCCAGGACAGCTGGGGCTACAGGGAGACCCTGTCTCGAAAAGACAAAAAA
>VZQC01004570.1:548361-568334 GCA_009823505.1 Rhizomys pruinosus
TCCCATGCTCTTGGATTTGGAAAATTAACATTATAAAACTGTCCATTCTACCCTAATTAACATACAGATTGAATGCAATCCAAATCAAAATACCCATGACATCCTTCACAGAAACAGAAAAAAAAAAAAAAAAAAAAAAAAAAAAAAAAAAAAAAAAAGACCCCGAATAGCCACAGCACCCCTAGGCAAAAAGAGCAATAAAGGGGGATCGCTATAACCAGACAGCAAACGATACTACAGGGCGGTAGTTCCCATAAAAACAGCTTGGTACGGGCACAAAAAAACAGACCAGTGTGACCAATGGAAGAAACTGAAGACCAAACCTGAGCACATACAATGTCATCAGCCATCTCATATTTAAAAGGGGGCCAAGGAAACATTTTTGGAGGAAAGACAGCAGGTATCAACAATGGGTGGTTGTCAAAACGGGACACCACCTGTAAAGAAAAAATGAAATTAACCCCTAACTATCACGCCCCTGAAAAAGTCAGTCCAGAGGATCAAAGGACCTCAATGTGAATTCCAAAACTCTGGAGGCTATAGAAAAGTTGGCAGCAGACTACAAAACTAGGTAAATAGGAAAAGACGGCCTAAATCAGACAGTAAGCTGCACCAGAAATAAGAGCAACAAGTGACAAAGATGGGACCCTCATTAAACGGACCTCAAAAGCTTCTGTAAATCAAGGAAACAATAAAGGAAGGGAGAGAGAAAAACCCACAGAGTGGGGAGGAAAACTTCACCACAGATAACATCTGACAAAGCAATGAATTCCAGATTATAGCAAGCTACTCAACCCAAAAAACAAAGAAAAAGAAAAAAAGGGAATACACGGCAAAAGATGGAGCAGATCTGAATAGAGACTTCATCAGAAGAGGAATGATTAGAGATGGCCGAGAAACACTTAAGAAGTGTTCAACTCGCTAATTATTAAGGAATGCAAATTAAAAAACCACTTTAAGTCCAATCTTACTCCAATAAGACGGGCTAGGATTGGGCTGGGGATGCCTAGCGGTTAAGAGCGACAACCGCTCCTTGCCAGAAAACCCAGGTTCAAATCCCCAGCCCCCACATGGGCGGCCGAGAACCGGCTGAAACTCCAATTCCAGGAAGACTCCAGTTCCAAGGGGAATAGCCGACCAGCCCTCTTCTGACCTCCGCGGCATGCAACGACACGGGTGCACAAGACTTTGCATGCAACCAGTATATTCATAACACATAAGAAATAAATAAAATTAAGAATAATAATAATAAAAGAATTAATAATAATAAAAAAGACTGGCTGGATCAAGAAAACAAATGATACCAAGTGCTGGAGAGGTATGTGGGAAAAGGGGAACACTAATCCAGTGCTGGTGGGAATGTAAACTTGTACGCCACTAGGAAAGCAGTGTGGAGAACACTTATAGAAGACTCAAAATGGCCTGCCATTTGACCCAGTTCAGACCACTCAGGGTGTAATACCCACCCACAAGACGTCATCTTACGGTAGAAGACACAGGCACAGTGTATGTTTATTGCAGCTCTTGTTTCACGGAGAGCGAAAACCTGGAACCAACCAAAAGGTCCACTCAACTGACGAGTTGGATAGAGAAAATGTGGTAACATGTAAAACACAATGGAATTCTATGCAGCAAGTAAAGAAACATGACATCAATAAATTTGCAGGTAAATTGGATAGAACTAGAAGAACATTATGTTAAGTGAAGTAAAACAGCCCTCGAAAAACAAACGACAAATGGTATCTCCCTCATAGGTGGATGCGAGTGGCAAATAACCGGGCAGTTATAAATTTTTGTTGTGGAGAGGGATGCATATTAAAATAATAACAACAGAAAGACTGTAGCAAGAAAACGGACTGAAATGGTGAATCGTGAAAGGTGGGGAAGATTGCCATTTCTCCATTGGCAATAGTCTGTTTCTGTTGATCGAGATAGCTGTTTATATTCGAGACCGTGTTGCACGGCGGTTGAATTACGAAATTCGTTGGTAGTATAATTTTGAAATGAAAGGGGTGTGGTTTATTTGCAGCTTTGTTTTCTTTTGTCGCTGGAGGGCTTTTTGAGATCTAGTGGGTGGTTTCTAACTGAGGCATGATGCCTAGACAGCAAAGAGAAGAAAAGATGCTTCCGTCCCGCACAGTGCTTGGGCGAGAGGCAAATGCTCATTGCCACACTTAGCTTTTTGTGTGAGATGATTTGATCTCAGGTCTTCATGCTTGCATAGCAAGCAATCGAACTTATTTGAGGCCATATCTCTACCCCTTTCATTCACTATGTATTTTTGTTGAATTTTTGTACATTTCATATAGAACCTCTTAAACATATTTAGATCCCTCCCCTATCTGTACCAACCCCCATAGCCCACCCACCATATTTCATGTATTCTGCCTATATGTTAAGGTCTACTGAGTCAAGTTTTTGTCCCTAGATATCCGTGTGAGTTCATTTACTGGAGCCTTGTCAGCCTCCCAATAGTTACAGTTGATTGCAATAACTATTTTTATCTCTCGTGGCCTTCAGAATTTTATCTTTGTTTTGGGCATCTAGCACTTTGACTATGATATGGCGTGGGGAGTTTCTTTTCTGATCTTGTCTATTTGGAGTCCTATGTGCTTCTTGTATTTGAATGGGTTTGTCCTTTTTTAGTTTGGGGAAGTTTTCATCTATTATTCTGTTGAAGATCTGATCAATACTATTCTCTTGATTTTCTTCTCCTTCCTCTATTCCTATGATGCAGAGGTTTCATTTTTTTCATAGTGTCCCATATTTCCTGGTTGTTCCAGTTTTGTGTTTTTTAAATTTTTCATAATCTTTATTTGAATTTTTTAGTTGCTCTGTGTTATCTTCCAGAACTGATATTCTTTGTTCTGCTTCCTCCATTCTATTTCTGAGGCTTTTTCCTTTCCTTTCTTCTTTATTGGATGAGTGTTCTATTTCCTTTTTCATTTCATCCTGTGATTTCTTTAATATATCCATTTCCTTTTTGAGTTTCTGTCTCTTCTTGGTGCTCCTTACTTCATTGGTTGGCTTCCTTTTTCAGTGTTTCTACCTCCTTAAGGTGGTTGTTTTTTTCTCTCTCTAGTTCTTTTTGGAGTTTGTCAATCCCTTCCTTTAGTTCTTTTCGAACTTTGTCATTGTATCCCTCTAGCTCCTTTTGGAGTTTTTCATTCTCTCTCTTTAGTTCTCTGAATTCTTCTTTATTTTCTTTAATTTCTCTGCATAGGTCTGCAATTATTCCTCTAAGGTCTGTAACTGGGGTCACCTCCAGGGGGATCCCATTGTAGCTATCTCCTACCGGGTTGGTAGAGCTTGGTGTGGAATTATCCTACACCATTCCCATGTTGTCCCTTCGCCGTGTCACTTGCATGTGGGTTTCCCTTTTGTGATTCAAATCTCAAATGCCTTTACAGTGTGTTGAAGGCTGAAAGCTTGTTTTATTTTGCTTGCCTCCTTCTGATGCTTTTTTTTTCCTTTTTTTTCCCCCTCCTTGTTTATGGAGTGTTGACTTGTCTAGGTTTCAGGCTTTCACTTTTGTTTATATATTGGATATTGGAAGTTTAAGTCACTCTTACTTTCCTGTTCTGAAGGTTCTCCTAATCCACTGGATACTCTCTCTCTCCTCAATTCCAGTTGTTGGGGGGGGTGGGATTCCTGACTTAGCCCACCCTGACTTAGCAGTGGCGGGCTGCTCCAGGTGATCCTAGCAGGTCTGGAACCTGAGCCCCAGACACACGACCTGACTATGGCACCCGAGCAAGACCCAAACCCAGGATCGCTTCTGGCTACTAGGGGGAGGGGCAAACCAGCCGGCCAGCCACACTCTGCCAGGGTTTAGGGCTCCAATCTAGGCCCATCAGCCACTAGCACCTCTGCCACCAACCAGCAAATCAATTGTCCAGCACCCTGAGAGTCAATGTCCTAAGTTTTTATGGATTGTAAAGTCTTAAATGCAAGACCTGAATCCATAAAAGTCTTTAAAAAAATACGAAGAAAAACTTCATGGAACCACAAAAAAAGTGGGGGCAGAGGGAGACTGGAGAGATGGATCAGTGGTTAAGAGCACTGGCTGCTTTTGCAGAAGACCAGCATCCATATGGTGACTAACAACTTATCTGTAACTCCAGTCCCAGGGTACCTGACGCCTGCTTCTGGCCTCCACAGGCATTGCACACACATGGTGCACTTACATGCAGGCAAAACATTCATACACAAAAATAAAAATAAATAAACTTGTTTTAATTTTTTCAAGCCTTCAATCTTGAAAAAGAGTTCTCAGATATGATACCAAAGCATAGGCCAAAAATTACAAATAAGATGCTGAGCTGGATGTGATAGTACACACCTATAATCTCGGTGCTTGGGAGGTGAAGTCAGGAGGATCAGGAGTCCAAGGTCATGAGTCCTGAGACAATCCTGAAGGACATAAAAGACTTTAAAAACAGACACAGAAGCCAGGCATGGTGGCACACGCCTTTAATCCTAGCACTTGGGAGGCAGAGGCAGGCGGATCTTTGTGAGTTCAAGGCCAGCCTGGTCTACAGAGTGAGTTCCAGGACAGCTGGGGCTACCGGGAGGCCTGTCTCAAAACAAACAGACAGACACAGATACAGAGACACAGAGATAGACAAAGAGAAGGAGATGTGTATCAACTATGCTGAAGAAAATAACATAAACAAAACATACATCATTGCGTGGGGATAATGCATAAGTAAATAAGAAATGGAATAAAATTAGAAATGAAGATCTGCCTCCCCTGTAATAGTATAAGCCCCAGATGCCTCTGATGGTGCCAGGCACATAAGCAATATTCCATTGATAAATAAGTGAAAGTAATATGGTATAATAGACTCTCTGATGGGACAGATAGAGGACACTATGTGGCCACAAAGAGCCTTATCTCATGGGGATGAGGGAAGGCTTTCTTTAAAAAGTGACATGACACATAACCTGGTGATTGAGTAGACCTTAGTCAAAAGAGGTAAAGACAAGCTGTTTCATAAATACACATTCTATAGCACTGAACAAGGATGTGGAATGGGAGAAGGGAACTGAAAACCAGGATGCTACATTCCTAATGATAATAGTGCAGTCAGAGGAGACAGAAAAAGGTACCTCTCCGTTGAAAAATAAGTGCTCTCCTCATTTCTGCAGGAGGAACTGACAATTCCTTTGCTGTCTCCCTTTCCTCAATTCCCCTACTCCCCTACTGGGTTTCCCTTATCTTCCAAATAAACTTCTTGCTCTAAGATGTTTGCATTGGGCTCTGCTACTGAGGGAACCCAAACTAGGATACTGGGTTAGTGGGTGATAGTAACAGAGTGCAAAAAGATAGAAGGAAATGGAGAATGTGAGATAACAACAATACAGGCAATGCTCTCCCGTTTCACACACTTCCTAGAGCTTGACATAGGTCTAATTTCTGCCAAGGCAAAGTACTTCTAATAGGAAGCTGTTATTTTTTACCATGACACACCCTAGGTAATATGCTAGAATCTAAGCACAGGAGCAAGACTGAATACGTTGAGAAGACAGAAACGTGCACAGATCTCCTCAATATGGAATACTCAAGGGGTCTGTCCACAAAGGAAGGGTTACTCAGGACTGGCTTTCAAACCCTAGTAGCATAGCTAGCCTTCTGGTGTTGACACCTATATCATAAGCAATCATATATAAACAATACTTCTAATTCCTACTCTTCTCCAAAATTGCGTCACTCAGTAAAAGTGAACGATAAATTTTTACGTGGAGGAGCTTTGGGTTTTGGAACACCATGAAGAGCCCTAAACATCAGATCATGGGCAAACAAGAGAAAAAATAATATCATACCAAAAGGATATAATACATTTACAGTAAAATAATAAATGAAAATTTCCACACCTAGCTAAAGGTATGCTCATCCAGGTACAAGAAGCCTATAGAACTCCAAATAGATAGAATCAGAAAACAACTCCTCATAACATATTATACTTTAAATATTAAAAATATAGAATCAAGAAAGGGTATTTAAAGCTACAAGAAAGTAAAGTAAAGTCACTTATATAAAGGCAGGCCTATCAGAATAATACCTGAATATTCGGCAGAAAATTTTAAAGCCAGAGGGCCTGGAAAAATGTATTCTGAGTTCTGAAAAATCATTACTATCAACCCAGACTATTACATCCAACAAAACTATCTATTAAAATTGAAGGAGAAATAAAAACTTCCCATGATAAAAAAGGTCAAAGAAATTTATGACCACTAAACCAGCTCTAAAGAGGATACTAGAAAGAATATTTCAGTCTGAAGAGAATGATAAGCACAGCCAAGAGGTCACAGGGAATAAGTAAACGATACCAGAATAGTCAATGAAAAGAAGACAAATAAAATGCCACAAATCAACAAAATAACAGAAATTAATATAAATCTTTCAGCAATAACAATATTAGCATTTTCAGTTCACCAATAAAAAGACACAGAATAGCTTATTGATTCAGAAAACAGAATCCATCTTTTTTTTTTTTTAAATTAATTTTTATTGATGCTTTGTGCATTTCATACATTTTTTCCAATTCAGTTCAGGCTTATTTCCCTTTCCCTCCCCCCCACCCCCACCCCATCCCAGATCATGCATTCTGCCATAACTGTCCTGCATCTTTCTCTCAGTTTTTTTTTCATTTTTAGCTATAAGTGATAATCCATGAGTACAAGCATCCTTCATGCAAAACCTATCTGCAGGCTGTTGTGCCCAAACACCTACAGCCCCACCATCCAGTGGGGGGTGACAGGTTGTTTGTTCAATCAAGTTGATCAAATGAGTGTCCAGACTACATTGCTGTAGTTTCACCATTCACCCCAATCGCAGCCCTTACATTCTACCACGCCCCCTCTTTCGCAGGTTGTTCCCTAGGCTTAGAAAAGGGGCACAGGTGGATGAGAGGTAAAACAGTCCACTCTCTCTGGAGCTGTTGACTTGGACTCTGGTCAATTCTGGCTGTTTCCTTTCATGGGCTGACATCTTTTTATTTTAATTTTATGTGTATGAATGTATTGCCTACATGCAAGTAAGTGCACCTGTGTCATGCAATCCCTGAAGAGGTCAGAAGAGGACATAGGATCCCCTGGAACTGGATTTATGGGCAGTTGTTAGTCACCTTGTGTGTGCTGGGAATCAAACCTGGGTCCTCTGAAAGAATCTATCCCTTTGGTATGATCTTAACCACTGAGCCATCTATCCAGGCCCCTGAGATCCATCTTTTTGCTTCCTCCAATAAACACGCCTTACTAGCAATAAGGATTCCATCCTAGAGTAAAAGAACAGAAAAAAGCATTCCAGGAAAGTAAATATAGGGGCGGGGGGGGGAGCAGGTGTAGCTTTAAATGACAAAATGGGCTTCAAATCTAACTAGTCAAAAGAGATAAGGAAGTTCACTCATCAAAGGAACAATACACCAAGAGAATATTACAAATCTAAACATATATCCACCAAACACAGATCCACCCAATTTCATAAAGAAAATTCTACTAGATGGAAGACCATGGGTTACGCCCCAAACAGTGAGAGTGGATGATTTCATGGCCCACTCTCACCAATAGGTATGTCATGTGGACAAAAAGTGAACAGAGTAACGTTGGAGTTAAATGACAGTATAAATCAAATGGACCTAGTAGATATCTACAGACTATTATGCCCAAACACTAAATAATACACATTCTTCTCTGTAGGTCATGGAACTTTCTCCAAAACTGACTACATAGTAGGACATAAAGCAAGTCTCAACAAATACAGAAAAGCTGAAATAACCTCCTTCAGTCTATCTGACCACAATGGAGTAAAGCTACATATCAACATGAACAGAAACTACTGAAAAGTACAAAAACTCGTGGAGTCTAAACAACACACTACTGAATGATAATTGCATCAAGCAAGAAATTAAGTAATTTTAAAACACCTAGAATTGAGTGAAAATGAAAGGAAAACATACCAAAATCTATGGAATACCATGAAGGCATTCCTAACGGGAAATTTATAGCACAGGTGCCTACATCAAAAAATTGGAAAGACCTCAAATTAGAACTTAAACCTGAAGCCCTTGGAAAAACAAGAATGAACAGTGTCCAAAAACAGTAGATGGGAAGAGATAATCAAAATTGGGGGCAAATTTAATGAACAGAATTTTGAAAAACAACACAAAGACTCAATGAAATGAAGAATTGGTTCTTTAGAAATATTAACAAGTTTGATAAACCTTTACCTAAACTAGCCAAAAAGAAAGAGAGAAGACCTAAATTAATAAAATTAGAGATGAAAGGGAGCCATTACAACAGATAATGAGGAAATTCAGGGAATCACAATATACTTAAAAATTTTAGTCCATTAAATTGAAAAATCTAAAAGAAATGGTTGAATTTCTAGATACATACTACCTACCAAAGTTAAATCTAGATGAAATAAATAAGTAGACCCGTAACAACCAAGAGGATAGAAGCAGCTTATAAGGTACTTTTCTGTTGCTGTAGTAAAACACCATGACCAAGGCAACCATAGAAGAGTTTGGGGGGGCTTACAGTTCCAGAGAAGTAAGAGTCCATCATGGCAGAGGCGTGACAACAGGAGCAAGAAGTTGATAACTCATATCATGAAAGATGTGCAGAAGCAGAGAGAGAAACTGGAATCAGGGCCAGGCTACAAACTCTCAAAACCTGCCCCCAGTAATGTGCTTCCTCCACCAAGGACATGCTTCCTAAATGTTTCATGGCTTCCCCCCAAAACAGCACCACCAACTAACCAAGTGTTCAAATACTTGAGACTATGGTGGGGGATGGGTTCTCATTCAAACCACCACAAACAATAATTTTAAATCTCCCAAGTAAAACAAGCCTAGGGACAGATGAATTTAGCACAGAATGCTACCAGAATTTCAAAGAAGATCTAACAATATTCTGCACACTATTCCATAAAATAGAAAAGGAACACTTCAAAATTCTTTTTACAAATCCAGTATTACTGTGATACCAAAGCCAGATAAAGACCCAACAAAACAATTATAAGCCACTCTCCTTGATGAACATAGACTCAAAAATTCTCAATAAATATTTGCAAACCGATAAGATATTATACATAAAATATATACATAAAATTATACATAAAATATACACAAAAATTCCATCAGAAAACTTCTAGAAATTATCAACACTTTCAGCAAAGTGGCAAGTTAGAAAATCAATTTACAAAAATCAGAAGCCTTTCTATATACCAATAACAAATAATCAGAGAAAGAGTTCAAGGGAACCCTCTCATTCACAATAGCCTCAAGAAACCCCTAAAATATCTAGGAATAAAGCTAACCAAAGAAATTAAAGATCCCTACAATGAAATTTTTAAATTCCTGAAGAAAGAAATTGAAGAAGACACAAAGAAATGGAAAGTCCTCCTGTACTCATGAATTGATAGAATTAATGTTGTGAAAATGGAAATCCTACCCAAAGTAATATGTAGATTCAATGCAATCCCATTCACAATTCCCAAGACATTCTTCAAATAATTGGAAAAAAATTCCTAAGATTCATAAGAAAACCCAAAAGACATGCATAAGACCTGCACAAGATAAAGCCATCCAAATTCAAGCATGGATGGGAAAGGGCCTCATAAAGTCCCACCTCAAACTGAGGAGCTATTGGCAATTGATGGCTGCTATAGAAAGGGCCAAATTTCCTTAGGAATGGGGGCCTCTGGAAAGCTACCCATGCTCCAGTAGATGGACCTACATCCATGCACATATTGGCAGCACTAAGTGGACTCAGTGGGTTGTTTGTTTGTTTGTTTGTTTGTTTAAAAAAACGAGAAGATGAAGTTAGGAGTGGAAAGTGGTTGGAGGGATGAGGAGGAATTAATAGGGAAGGAATGGGGGTGACAAATTTGATTCAACACATTATATGCATGAATGAAATTCTCAAACAATAGAAATACTGAAAAAGAGCTCAAAAGAAAGTTATGAGTCACTATCAGTGGAACAAATGCATAAAGGTCAGTGCTGACCACAGGTGTCTGTTGGAAATCACCTGGTCAGCAGCCAGAATGACATGCTGAAGCACCTGTCATGATCTGAAGAATGGATACTCATCTTTGAAAAGGCTTGGAACTCACCAAATTTCACTTTTCCTCTCATGTATGCTGTTGATGATGTAAGCCACCATGATGGAGGGCCCACAAAGCAGAGAACTAGGGAATGCCTTTGGCCAAAATTCAACAAAGAACTAATTGAGGCCTTCAGTCAAACAGACCATGAGGGACTGAACCTTACCAACAACCACAGGAGCTTGAAAGTGAGCCCTTCCCCCAGTCAAACCCTCAGGTAATTGCAGCCCAGCCAACTCCTTGATTGCAGCATCTCACATCAGATCCTAAAGTAGAGGGCCCAGGTAAGCGGTACCTGGATCCTGACCCACAAAAACAGTGTGATCACAAATGTGTGTTATTTTACGTCACCAAAGTATTTGTTAATCTGTCACATGGAAATAATTTGAGGATTCTGGAAAGGAGATCAAAGCAACAGATCAGTATGAAGTGGCACTGAACTTGCCATGATTTTGCCTTGCTTTCCTTTTCAGTTCTTTCAGACTGGACTCAAGGAAGCAGAAATTCAAATTGAAACTACAGTGAGATACCACCATTCACCTAACACTAGAGTTTAATTTTTTTAATTTTAATTTTTTTATTTATTATTTATTATTTATTATTTTTTTATGTGTATGAGTGTACTGTCTGCATGTAGGTTGGTGCACACCCGTGTCATGCAATGCTGTGGAAGTCAGAGGAGGGCATCGGATTCCCCTGTAACTTGAGTTAAAGATGGTTCTTAGCCACCATGTGGGTGCTGGGAATCAAACCTGGGTCCTCTGCAAGAGCAGTCAGTGCTCTTAACCACTGAGCCATCTTTCCAGCCCCGAGTTCAATTTTTTTTAATAGTAACAAAGTTCAGTACTGGCTAGTCTAGGGAATAACTAGAGCATGAGTAGCTCTCTGGTAGGAATGCAAAGTGCTATGATCACTCTGAAAGAGTTGGGAAGTTGCTTACAAAACTGAACACATACCATATGACAACACTCTTACACTTGAGTAGTTACTTTAGAGAAATACAAAGCTCTCTGTTCACAGAAAAACTTGTATATGGGTTTATATTGCAAATAACTAGGGCATGGTAGCATGTGGCTATAATTCCAGAACTTGAGGACTGAAGACAGCAAGACCAAGAGTTTAAGGCTAATCTCAGCTACATAGTGAATTTGAGGGAAGTTTGGTCTGTATGAGACCCTGTCTCAAAACAAATAAACAGAATACCTGGAAGATTAAGCCTACCCATTCTTCATTTAACAGATACTTGGTGAACATGTTCCAACTATGAAACAGTGAGGTAATGATGAATCAGTTATGACGCACTCTGTGATGTATTCACAGCAGGACAAGGGACATAGTCATGTACACAAATAATTACAAGATAGAGGTGTCAGCATAGAGATATGCCTATATACTAAAGGAGTCGAGAAAAATGAGGTCTGCTTAGAAACAACAGAAAATGTTTCATTGAGCATAAAAAATATAAAAGACATCCCAGGGGTCATGACATCATTTTTTTTCTAAGTAATGAATCCTGGGGTTGAGGAATAAAGTGTGTATAGCAGAGGTTAGAGGCATAACCTGGGGAGGTAAGTTAGTGACAACTGTGAGCATCCTTATAAATCACAGGAAAGAATTTGGACTTAACCTGCTACTCAGGAGAGATAATTTCAAAATGCTTAAAGAGGTTGGGGTGGATAACAGCCTATGTAGAAACTACAGACACTGAAGAGAGTTTGTGTCTAAATCAGGAAGGTGTCACTTGGCAATAGCTCTGTCTCAGGCTGCAATCCAGAGATCCTGGTTGTCTCATGCAATTTTTTGTGACACTAAGTATACATTTATGCATTATCTATTTTGAAATGCCCACACGAGTACATTTCAGTTTAATTAGATGCTGAATTATAGGGTACAACACTATTTTATGTACTAGTAACAAAGAAAACTACCACCAATCAAACCTTGACACTGTCAATTTTAAGATACATTCCCAAATCAGAGATACTAAATTGTGAAAAATATGCATTTTAGAATCAATGAAATACAATAGTTTTCACCTTCTCAAAACACTGAATAAACAGACTGTGTGAATTAGGTTTGAAGTTGCCAGATTGCACTCTAAGTCAAGAGGAGCCTGAGGGTATTCTGATTAAGTTCAAGAACTAGGAAGATAGGAAGATCACTCTGGAGGGTCAGCTGGTGATGAACTGGGGGGAGGTCAGTAACAGAGAGAACAATAAGAAGGTTCCTGCAAAAATCAAGGAAATAGATGGTAAGGGCTGAATGAAAGCCATGGTAGTGGGCATGAAGAAGGAGGGGCCAAATGTAAGAGTTTTTTTTTAACAAGCCCTACAGGTCTATGACTGGGAATAAAAAGTAAAGGAGACAGAAACATCACAGATAATGCCAAGGTTTCTAGTTTGGAATGGATTCATTATTTGTCCAACAGCACTGTCTATCATGTGCCAGATGTGAAAGGTACAATGCAGGCAGAACAAACATGGTCCTTGCCTTCTTACAATTTACAATCTAGAAGATGATACCATTAATTTCAGTAGGCTATTAGCATACAGAGTCATAAACAAAAGGGGATGAGCATGTTTATTATGAAGTAAACTAAGTTTGGGTGCTGGTGAGACGTCACAGCTACAATGTCCAATATGCAGTAGAAGCCTAGGTTTCAAGCCCAGGAAATATACCAGTTCTGATTAAGGAGGTCATCAGGGACCAAAGAGATGGCTCCAAGGTTAAGAGCACTGGCTGCTTTTGCAAAGGTTCTAGATTTGACTTCCAGAACCCAGATGGCAGCTAACGACCATCTGTAATGCCAGTTCCAGTGAATCTCACACACTCTTCTGGCTTCCATGGGTAGGTATTGCATGCACATGTGCACTTACATCTATGTGAGAGGTTTACTCACACACAAAATAAAAAATAAGTAAATAAATAGCTTAAAGGAGATCATCGGGTTATGGGTGATGTCTGAAGTAATTAAAGAAGGTAATATAACCAGGAAGAATATGGATAAGAAGGCTACAGGGGGGCTGGAGAGATGGCTGAGTGGTTAAGAGCACTAGCTGCTCTTGCACAAAACCTAGGTTCAAATCCCAGCACACACATGGCAGCTAACAACCATAAGTCCAGTTCCAGGAGATTCACTACACTCTTCTGATCTCTGCTGGCAATGCATGACATGGGTATATCTATGTATATGCAGGCATAACATTCATACACATAAAGTAAACGAATCAATAAAAAAGGCTACAGGAGCCAAGAGAGAATGCTGGGGAACTAAGACACTAAAAAGAGTAAGAAGAGGCCAGAACAAACCAAGAGGCTAACAAAGAACAATCAGAAAAGACACTGAGGCAAGGAGATAGCTATAAACCAAGGGAGATGTTTATCACCATGTAATTCCAGCCTGACTTTACCTTCAGTTCTGCACAGAAGTAATTACGTGGCCATGTACAATTCAAATTTTCAGAGTCTATGGATATTTTGCCTGAACTCTAAATAGGCTTATCAGAACTACTTCATATTTAGAGACTATGATATTTTTAACTACTGCTACAATCTGTTACTTTATCCTATAAGTGCTTATATTTTACATGTATCTCAGTTTGACATCTAAAATATGAGCCAATGGCAGGATGATGGTAATTCCCTATTTCTTCTCATTTTTTCTGCTGTAGGAGTTATAATCTTCCATTCCAAAATAAAAGTTCCATTTCAAAACAAAGACTATGTGGTGATACATATCCCTTTCATGTGAAAGCACTGGACACTAGTCAAAAGAGACCTAGATATAGATGCTAAAGTTGCTTTGTGTTCTTCCTCCTTTGCCATCTTGTGTGGAGGTGGCAGGCATCCTGGCCCTAGGATGAACATGAAGGAGAGCACCCAAAATCCTGATTTACAATGAGCTAAGAGACAACATTTGAGATGTGTCTCTGAAAATATTTCCAGGAAAATCTGAGTTAAATTGAGGAAGCTCAGCCCAGATAGGCCCGTGCAGGCACACTTAAGCAGGCAGTGCCTAGAGATCACAAAGTGGGGAGGCTAGGCCCAAGAAAGCCAAAGGAGGTGGAGTTCTGAGTCTCCCCCAGCAGGGATGCCTGGCCCAGATAGGCCTGCACAAGCATGCTGAAGCAGGTGGTATTATGAGACTGCCTACCCAAGGCCCAGCCCAGATAGGCCTGGCCCAGGTAGACCTGGCCCGGGTAGACCCTTGCCAGCACACTGAAGCAGGGAGTGCCCCAAGGCCACAAAGCATCCCTCCCAGGCAGGCTGAAGAAGGTAATGTTTTAAGAACTCCCAGCCAGTAGGCCCAGTCCAGGCAGGCCCACACAGGCAGGGTGAAGCAGGTGGTGCTCTGAGACCACCCTGTGGAGAGGCCTGGTCTTACAGGCCCATGCCGCCAACCCTGAGGAACTGGTAGACACCTGTCAAGGGGTGTGAGGTTCAAGCTGGCCTGTTTGTTAGCTCTCCTAGACCTCTGGAGAAACTCCTGACTAGAAGGATGAGAACTGGCTGGTCCCTCCAATACAAAACCAAAACTGAAAACCTGAAGCCTAGACCACCCAGCCTTCCATAACTAATAAGAAGACAATGAAGCCACATAAAGAAAATGAGTAAAGTCAGTCTTCAACTCAAGGAAGAAACACTTGAGTTTTGTAACAAAATACAAACAAAACAAAATAAAAACCCCACAAATCCACATGCCAAAAGCATGGCAAAAAACAGTAACAAGGGAAAACCAAATAGTAAATCCGGACCAAATTCTACCAGACCTATAGAAGATTCCTACAATGAGAACTCCCTGGAGGTAACCCAGGACACAGATCTTAAAAGAACTATCATAGACATACTCAACGAACTCAAAGGAATTGAGGAATATAAAGAACACTCAGACAAATAAATTAAAGAACTAGAGGGAGAGAATGACAAACACAAAAAGGCAGTGGAAATACTGAAGAAATCTCAGGCTGAAATGAAAAAGGAAATCAAACACACAGCCAAAGAATCAAAGAACTAGGAGAGAATGACAAACTCTGAAAGGAAGTGGAAATACTGAAGAAATCTCAGGCTGAAATGAAAAAGGAAATCAAACACACAGCCAAAGAATCAAAGAACTAGGAGAGAATGACAAACTCTGAAAGGAAGTGGAAATACTGAAGAAATCTCAGGCTGAAATGAAAAAGGAAATCAAACACTCATTCAGTCAACAGGAAAAGACTGGAGAAAGCCTCAGTAACAACATGGACGAAACAGAAAATAGAATATCAAGATTGGAAGATAACATGGAAGAACTGGAGTGCTCAAGCAAAGATTATGAAAAATTAAAAAAAAAAACCCACAAGAGTGGAATATTCAGGAAATGTGGGACACCATGAAAAGACCAAACTTATGCATCATAGGTATAGAGGAAGGAGAAGAATCCCACAATAACAGTATTGTCCAGATCTTCAGCAGAATTATAGAAGAAAATTTCCCCAAATTGAAAAAAGATATATCCATACAAATACAAGAATCACATAGAGCACCAAATAGACAAGACCAGAAAAGAAATTCCCCACACCATATCATAGTAAAAATGCTAGATACTGAAAACAAAGACAGGCTACTGAAAGCCTTAAGAGAAAAGCAACAAGTTACATGTAAAGGGCAACCTACCAGAATTATAGCTGACTTTTCAATGCAAATGATGAAAGCCAGAAGAGCCTGAACCGAAGTATTCCCAGTACTAAATGACTATAGATGCTAATCCATGTTACTCGATCCAGCAAAAATGTCAATTATAGTCAAAGAAGAAAGAAAAATCTTTCATGACATACACAGGATGAAAGAATACATGTCCAGAAAACAAACCCTCCAGAAAAGACTTGAAGCAATTCAGAGGACAGAGAAAAGCAGCAACAATCCCCAACCAACAAGAGAGAGTAATTAATGAAGGTATTACTGTGAAAACACAAACCTAGATAAAAAAAAATGCAAGCATCAAATAAATTGAAAGGAAGCAATATACATCTCTCAACAATAACCTTAAATATTAATGGTCTGAACTCCCCAATTAAGAGACACAGACTGGGAGAATGGATTAAGACATTGAACCCATCTTATTGTTTTCTACGAGAAACCCATCTCACTTTCAAGGACAGGCACCATCTTAAGGTGAAAGGATGGAGAAAAATATTCCAAGCAAATGGTACCAAAAAACAAGCAGAAGTTGCTATTCTAATATCAGACAAAATAGACTTCAAACTAAAACTAATCAGAAGAGATGAAGAGGGTCACTATATTCTCTTTTTTTGTCTGTTTGAGACAGGGTCTCCCTGTAGCTCCAGCTGTTCTGGAACTCACTATGTAGACCAGGCTGGTCTTGAACTCACAGAGATCCACCTGCCTCTGCTTCCAAAGTGCTGGGATTAAAGGTGTGCACCACCATGTCCAGCACTATATTCTTATCAAAGGAAAAATTAAGCATGAAGATTTCACAATCATAGATATATACACATCAAACTCTGGTGCACCAAACTTCATAAGTACAATTCTTCAGGACTTCAAGGCACAGATTAATCCCAGCACACTGATAGCGAAAGACTTCAATACCCTACTGAGCTCATTGGACAGGTCAACTGGACAAAGAATAAACAGAGAGACATCTGGGCTGAACAATATGATACACCACATGGGCCTAACAGACATCTACTGAATATTCCACCCTAACACCAAAGAATATACTTTCTACTCAGCACAGCATGGAATATTATCCAATATTGACCATTGTAGGCAAATGCAGGCCACAAGTGGCCCCCAGCATTATTTTAATTAGCCACCGTCATGTCTGTATCTGACCCCACCCCATGGGTGAGAGCAGCATGTGATGTATACAGTGCGTGATGTAGGGGGATTGGCAGAAGGTAGATGACATTGTTCTGCTTATATAAGTGATTTGCTGCATACAAGAAACGGATTCTTCATTACCTTTACCATCTAACAAGATCCCTGCTCCTTTATTTCGTGCATGAGTAATTGTCAGTCTATCAGACTTGGTTGTTTGCTAGTGGGTGAGACTGGAGAATGGCATATCAGCCACCAGTCTGAAATTGAAGTTTTGGGATCAACAACCCCCTGGTTTGTGGAGTTGTTAAGTGACAAAAGGACTTAAGGCAGAGCCAGAAGCTCTCTGGCCTAAATCTGAGGAACAATCAGCCACCCAGATTTGTCTATGGAATAAGTACTTCCACAGCTAGCTGGTACCTGTGAAAGATGCTAGTTCTCCTGGGAGAAGGTGCTGGCAGCAGGATCGAGTGACCTCTGACTGCAGAAGCGCCTGACACACCATATACTGGGACACAGAACAAACCTCAACAAATAGGAAAAAATTGAAATAATTCCATGCATTCTATCAGACCACAGTGCAGTAAAGCTTGATATCAATGCCAGAAAGACACCTACTATTTACAAGAACTCATGGAGACTAAACTACACATCCCTGAATAATGAATGGGTCAAAGGAGAGCTAAGGAAAGAAATAAAAGTATTCCTGGCACTAAACGAAAAAGATGATACAACACAACAAAACCTACGGGACACTTTGAAAGCAGTCCTAAGAGGGAAATTTATAGCTCTAAATGCCTACATTAAGAAAATAGAGGGGCTGGAGAGATAGCCTAGCGGTTAAGAGCACCGACGCTCTTGCAGAGGACCCGGGTTCGACCCCCAGCACCCACATGGCGGCTAAGAACCGTCTGTAACTCCAATTCCAGGAGAACTCCAGTTCCAGGGGAATCCGAGACCCTCTTCTGACCTCCGCGGCATTGCACGACACGGGTGCACAGACCTGCATGCAGACAGTACATTCATACACATACAAAAATAAAAAAAAAAAAAAAAGAAAATAGAAATAGCACAAATAGACGACCTAACACTGCAACTAGAAACACTTGGGAGAGAACAATAAATGAATCCTAAATCCAACAGACAGGAAGAATGATAAAAATCAGAGTGGAAATCAATGAAATAGAAACAAAGAAAACAATACAAAGAATCAATGAATCCAAGAGCTGGTTCTTTGAAAGGATAAACAAGATAGATAGACCTATAGGCCAGTTGACCAAAAGAAAGAAAGAACAACTCCACATTGATAAAATTAAGAGATGAAACAGGAAACATCACAGCAGATAACGAAAAGACCCAGACAATCATATGACAATACTTTAAAAACCTATACTCTACTAAAATTTAAAAACCTAAGAGAAATGGATGAATATCTAAAATCATGGAAATCACCAAAGCTTAACCAAGAAGAAATTGACAGCTTAAACAGGTCCATAATATATGAGGAAACTGAAACTGTAATTAAAAAAAAAAAACCTCCTGACTAAAAAAAGCCCAGGCCCAGATGGATTCATGGTAGAATTCTATAAGGCATTTAAAGAGGATCTACAGCCATTATTACTCACATTATTCAAAAGGATAGAAACAGAGGGATATCTTCCAAATTCCTTCTATGAATCCAGCATAACTCTAATACCAAAAATAGGCAAAGATACAACCAAAGAAGAAAACTATAGACCCATTCCATTAATGAACATAGATGAAAAAATTCTCAACGAAATATTTGCAAAGTGCATACAGGCACACATCAAAAAGATCATCCATTATGACCAAGTTCGATTCATACCAGAGATGCAGGGATGGTTCAACATACATAAATCAATGTCATAAAGCACAGGAATGGACTGAGCCTTCAAATCCACATGGTCATCTCAACTGATGTGGAAAAGGCCTTCAACAAAATTCAACAAAATTCAACATGCATTCATGCTTAAAGTCCTAGAGGGAATTGGACTGAAGGCAACATCCCTAAACATTTTTAAAACCATATACAACAAACCCACAGCCAACATCATTCTAAATGGGGAAAAAATAGAAGCATTACTCTTAAAGTCAGGAATCAGGCAAGGCTGCCCCCTATCTCCACTCTTTTTCAATATAGTGCTTGAAATGCTTGATAGAGCAATAAGACAAGAAAAGGAAATTAAAGGAGTACTAATTGGAAAAGAGGAGATCAAACTATCCCTATTTTCAGATGACATGATTAGCATCCTTAGGGATGTTCAAACCTCCAACTAAAACTCCTAGAAATGATTAACATTTTCAGTAAAGTGACAGGATACAAAATTAACCTAGAAAAATTAGAAGCCTTTCTTTATACCAATGATAAGCAATTGGAGAAGGAATACAAGGAGACCTTCCCATGCACAATAACCTCAAAAAATAAAATATCTAGGAATAAACCTGACCAAAGACACTAAGAATCTCTACAACAAAAATTTTAAATCCCTGAAGGAGAATGAAGAAGACACCAGAAGATGGACGGACCTACCATGCTCATGGACTGGAAGAATTTATATAACAAAAATGACCATCCTGTCCAAAGTAATATAAAGATTCAGTGCAATCTCAATTGAAATCCCCATGAGCTTCTTCACAGACCTAGAAAAAAAAATCCTGCAATTCATATGGATAAACAAAAGACCAAAGCAACCCTGAGCAAAAAGGGCAATGCAGGGGTATTACTATACCAGACTTCAAACTATATTAGAGGGCCATAATCATAAAAATACTGTGGTATTGGCAGAAAAACAGACCCACAGATCAATGGAACAAAATAGAAGGTCCAAACTTAAGCAAATGAAGTTTTGGCCACCTCATATTTGACAAAGGGGCCAAGAAGACTCAATGGAAGAAAGACAGCATCTGTTAAAATGTGAATCCTTAAACATGTTTTGGAATTAACCTATAGTTTTTTGAGATGTCATAATTTGGGTATATGTGTGACATATATATAATATAATATAATATAATATATATA
>VZQC01004570.1:568559-608277 GCA_009823505.1 Rhizomys pruinosus
TATATATATATATGAGATACGAATTGGAAGTATCGACAACAAAAATACTGGGTCAAAGAACTGACTGAAACAGTAAACTTCTGCCCAAAACAGTAAACTTCTGCATCAAAAAATTTAAAAGAGACTGAGAAAACGATGCAAGACATTTATGGCAGAATGCATGAGCTCTGGCATGGTTAGGAGCAAGGAAGGAGGAATGGGTCTAAATTTGATTGAGAAATGTATGAAATGCACAAAACTTCAATTAAAAAATGAAAGGCCGGGCATGGTAGCACACGCCTTTAATACTAGCACTTGGGAGGCAGAGGCAAGCAGATCTTTGTGAGTTCAAGGCCAGCCTGGTCTACAGAGTGAATTTCAGGACAGCTGGGGCTACAGGGAGACCCTGTCTCGAAAAGACCAAAAAAAAAAGTTGCATTGCAAGACCATCATGAGGGTCTTGCCCCAGACCCTTATAACAGGTGAGTCTGTGACACCTTAAAGATACTCTGGTCCTTTCAAATTTGTTCAGAAATGACCTGAGAGATTACTGACTTGGAAGAGGGAAGAAGCAGGCCTTGGCCAGTGATGTAGCTCAGCAGGTGAAGATACTGCAAAATCCTGATTACCTGAAGTTGATCCCCAAGTTCCACATGGTGGAAGGAGGGAACTAACTCTCAAAAGTTGTGTTCTGACCTCCAAACTTGTTCTGTGGTGTGTGAACACACACACACACACACACACACACACACACACACAAAGACATACACACAAAGACACACACACAAAGACACACACACAAAGACACACACAGAGACACACACACACACACACACACACACAAAACAGATAAATGTAATAAAAATTTATTTAAAGAAGCAGGCCTAGGGAAATTATGTGACTTCTGTAAAATCACAGCCTTGTGACTTAGTAGCTAGCTGGTAACTCTTTCCAGTTCATCAGGATGACAAGATTTATGCCCTCTACATTAAAGCATATACCTGAAACATGAGGTTCACAAGATTTGGGCCAATTAACCAGAGGGGGAGTTTCAAAATCATATGGTCCCTTGTCTATCCAGAGATTACTTATTACATCTGTCCATTCAGTGCTCTTACCTTTCCCTTTGTTTTTATGCTCCACAGAGGCTCAAGGAAACTAGATTCTTAGATCTTCATTTTACTGGTCTCTGAATCTTTCAGCCCAACCTGGAGGCTCAGGACGCTATCCATCTTCAGGTTTACAGGTCTCATTTCAAGAGGTTTTCCTGGCCTTGTGTAGAATCTTTCAGTGTAACATTCTAGAATTATTATTTAATAGGTTGCCTTGGCAACTTCACAATGAAGGATAAGACAGTGTCTGCAAATGAAATGGGGCAACACAATCCAGATGAGAGTACTTCTTCCTTCCTAAAAAGTTCTTCAAGCTGTCTTTTGATCAACATTACCTCCTTTACAAACATTTTTGCATTCATGAACATAGAAAATAAAGAACAGTTTAGATTTCTTAGAAGAATGTGAAAATTATTAGTTAAAACAAGCCATAGGAAAGATAGATAGCTTTCTATTTAAACCCTTTCTACTGCTTCAGATGGCTAAGAGTTTATGGTAAAGCCTTTGAGAAATTTTCTAAAGCCTTTTCTTTTAGAGAACTTATTCTTGATTTTATTAATATATTTATTCAACAAATATTTGTTGAGCATCTATTGTATACTGAGTACTATCTGAACCCAAGGTAGAACAACTATAAAATTAACAAGGTCTCTTACACTTCTGAAGATTGTTGGTCCATGAGAGAGTAAATATTAAATAACTAAAACTATGGGGGCTAGAAAGATGGCTCAGTGATTAAGACCACTCCCTATTCTTGAAGAAGACCCAGGTTCGATTCTCAGTACCCACATGTATATATATATATATATATATATNCGCACCTGTCGTCCCAAATCACCTTTTTATGTAGTGAAGGGCATTGCTCAGAGCTCAAGCCCACCAGCAGGAGGCCAAACATCCCTTTAACAAAAACCTCTGGCTCACACCTTTAATCCCAGCACTCGGGAGGCAGAGGCAGATGAATTTCTGTGAGTTCAAGGCCAGCCTGGTCTACAGAGTGAGTTCCAAGACAGCCGAGGCTACATGGAGACCCTTTCCCAAAAAGACCAAAAAAAAAAAAAAAAACAAAAAACAAAACAATAAAACAACAACAACAACAAAAAATGATGACACTGCAACCAAAAAAGTATGCATACCACAAGAATAAAGCAAGAATTAAGGAAAAATTTGAGGAAGACATCTTCAAACAGATCTGAAGGATGAATAGGGTTCAATTAAGTGAAGGTACTGATAAACAGATAGAGGTGAACACACACAAGTTAAGGCCTCTAACCTGGAACAGGTAACTGGAATCTGAATTGAGGCCTTCAGAAGGAGAATATAGGTTTAATGAGGTGTAAATTTTCTAAAGCTTAAGTTAATGTTTTCTTCCAACATGAGGGATTGAACCTAGGGCGTCATGCAAGCTAGGCAAGCACTCTACCACATATCTTCAGCTCTTATTGTTTTGAGACAGGGTCTTCCTAAGGTGCCCACACTGACTCTCAATTCACTCTATAGCACATGGAGGCCTTGAAATTGCAACCCTCTTGAATGGCTGGGATTATAGGCCTATGCCACTCCATCTGGCTGAAATTCTTATTTTCACCAGGATTCAAAGGGTATACAATCTGCAAGTCTCTTACAAATCATCTACATGAAAGTCTTTTTTTAATTTATTTTTTTATGTGTATGAATGTACTGTCTGCATGTAGGTTTGTGCACCCGTGTTGTGCAATGCTGCGGAGGTCAGAAGAGGGTGTCGGATTCCCCTGGAACTGGAGTTAAAGACGGTTCTCAGCCTCCATGTGGGTGCTGGGGATAGAACCCTGGTCCTCTGCAAGAGCAGTTGGCACTCTTAACTGCTAGACCATCTCTCCAGCCCCCATGAAAGTCTTTTAAAAAGATACTTCCACACTTTAATGTGCTTACAAAAATCACATGTTCCTAGGCCCATTTCTGAGAGGTATTGATTTAATAGATCTGAGATGGAATGTAGGACTTTTTATTTCTACTAAGTTCCAAGGTAATGGGGAAATATAATTTCAGTGGCAGTGCTACATAACACAATACATAGATTTGTTTTATTTAATAGCTATAACTTTTTCAATTTACCCTCCCATGACTTTTCTCCCTCTTCTAGTGCTGGGATTCCAACCCAGAGTCTTGTGCCTTATGCATGCTAGACAAGCATTGCACCACCTAAATCACCAACACTCTTTTATGACTCTATGTGTGTGTGTGTGTGTGTGTGTGTGTGTGTACGTGTGTGTATGTGACTTTTTTATTGAAGTTTTGTGCAGTTCATACATTTCCCAATCAAATCTAGACCCATTCCCCCTTCTTTGACACCCACCCCACCAGAGCTCATGCACCTGCCATACATGTCTTGCATCTTTTTCTCAGTCTTCTTTAATTTTTCTATGCAGAAGTTTACTGTTTTGGGCAGAAGTTTACTGTTTCAGTCAGTTCTTTGACCCAGTCTTTTTTTTTGTTGTTGTTTCTTCCAATTTGTATCACTCTAAAATACCTATTTATACACCCCACACATATACCAAAATTATGACGTCTGAAAATAAACTATAGATTAATTCCAAAACAGGTTTAGGGATTCACATTTTAACAGTAGAGTTGTTAAAGAAAAAAATATTACTTTACATTTCTACATTACATAGCAAGTTGATGAGTAATATCAGGAAATATATTTACTAAAAAGAAAGAAAAAAAGAATTATTCAGTTTGCCTTACAAATAGAGATTTGGTGCTAGGAACCACAAATGAGGGACACCACATGTCGTTCATTTTTCTGGGACTTTGTTACTCCACTTAGCATAATGGCTTCTAGTTCCATCTATTTATGCAAAGATTCCATCCTGTAGATGTACCACACTTGGGTTGCTTCCAGCTCTTTGCTATTGTGAAGAGAGCTGCAATCAACATGGACATGCATGTATCTATGCAAAAGGATGAGTCTTGTGGGTATATACCCAGGAGTGGTATGACTGGGTTAGGTGGTAGGCTCACTTTGAGTCTTTTAAGAATTCTCCACACTCCTGGGCTGGAAAGATGGCCTAGTGGTTAAGAGCACCAACTGCTCTTCCAGAGGACCAGGGTTCGATCCCCACACCCACAAAGTGGCTGAGAACTGTCTTTAACTCTAGTTCCAGGGGAATCCGACATCCCTCTTCTGACCTCCATGGTATTGCATGACACGGGTGCACAAACCTACATGCAGACAGTACATTCAAACACATAAAAAAATAAATAAAAATTGAAAAAAAAAGAATTCTCCGCACTTCTTTCCATAGGGGTTGCATGAGTTTGCATTCCCACCGGCAGTAGATGAATGTTCCCCTTTCCCCACAACCTCTCCAGCATTAGGTATCCTTTGTTTTCTTGATCATAGCCAGTTTTACTGGAGAAAGATGAAATCTTAAAGTGGTTTTAATTTGCATTTCCTTAATTATTAGCAAAGCTGAACACTTTTTAAGATGTTTCTCAGCCATTTTCACTTCTTCATTTTTGAAGTCTCTGGTAAGCTCTTTGCTCCATCTTCTGAGTGGGTCATTTGTTTCCTTGTTCCTTTGTTTATGAGTAGTTTATATATACTAGATGTTAATGCTCTGTCAGATGTATCACTGCTGAAGGTTTCCTCCCACTGTGGGTTTTCTCTTCACTTCTTTGATTGTTTCATTCACTATAGAGAAGTTTTTGAGTTTAATAAGGTCCCACTTGTCAATTGTTGACCTTATTTCCTGCCCAGCTGCTGTCTGACTTACAAAGCGTTTTCCTAAACATTTTTGGCAGAATGCATGAGCTCTCGTGGGGTGGGGGGGGGAAAGGGGGGCACGGATCTAGATTTGATTTGTAATTTTTATGAAATGCACAGAACTTCAACAAAAAATTGGCTTTGAGCTGGGCGTGGTGGCACACACCTTTAATCCTAGCACTTGGGAGGCAGAGGCAGGCAGATCTTTGTGAGTTCAAGGCCAGCCTGGTCTACAGAGCGAGTTCCAGGACAGCTGGGGCTACAGGGAGACCTCGTCTCAAAAAGACCTGTGCTGGATAGCTTTGGTGTCAACTTGACACACCTGGGTTGAGGGAGGCTCAACTGGGGAGTTGGCTCCATTGGATTGGCCTGTGGCCACATCTGTGGAGTATTGTCTTGAAGGTTGAGCAGTGTGGGAGGGCCCAGTCCACAATGAGTAGTGCCACCCTGGGCAGGTGGTTGTGTTTGGTATAAGAAGGCAGGCTGGGCATGAGCCAGAGGAGCGAGCAAGCCAGTGAACAGCATTCCTCCATGGCCTGTGCTTCAGCTCCTGCCTCCAGGTTTCTGCCCTGAGTTCCTGCCTTGGGCTCCTTAAGTGATGAACTGTGACCCAGGAGATGTAAGCTGAATAAACCCTTTCCTCCCCAAGTTGGTGTTGGTCAGAGTGTTTTGTCACCACAATGGAAGACAAACTAGAACAAGACAAAAAAAATTGTCTTTGAAAAAATAATAAAGTATTTTCCTATGCCAGTGTCTTGTAGATTACTGCCAAGATTTTTCTTCTATCATTTTGAGAGTTTGGGGTAACACACCGAGGACTTTGATCTATTTGGAGTAAATTTTTGTACAGCCTGAGAGGTAGGAGCTTAATTTTATTCTTCTACAAGTGGTGATCCAATTTTGCTAACACCATTCGCTGAAGATGCTGTCTTTCCTCCATTGAGGATTCTTGGCCACTTTGTCAAATATGAAGTGGCTGAAATTGCATGTGCTCAAGTTTGGATCTTCAGGTTTAGGTAGAATATTCTGTAGATGTCTATTAGGTGGTGTATCATATTGTTCAGCTCAGATGTCTCTCTGTTTATTCTTTGTCCAGCTGACCTGTCCAGTGGGCTCAGTGGGGTATTGAAGTCTCTCACTATTAGCATGCTGGGATTAATCTGTGCCTTGAAGTCCTGAAGAATTGCACGTATGAAGTTTGGTGCACCAGAGTTGGGTGTGTATATATCTATGATTGTGAAATCTTCATGGTTAAATTTTTCCTTTGATAAGAATATAGTGCTGGACATGGTGGTGCATGCCTTTAATCCCAGCACTTGGGAGGCAGAGGCAGGTGGATCCCTGTGAGTTCAAGGCCAACCTGGTCTACATAGTGAGTTCCAGAACAGCTGGAGCTACAGGGAGACCCTGTCTCAGACAAAAAAAGAGTATATAGTGACCCTCTTCATCTCTTCTGATTAGTTTTAGTTTGAAGTCTATTTTGTCTGATATTAGAATAGCAACTTCTGCTTGTTTTTTGGTACCATTTGCTTGGAATATTTTTCTCCATCCTTTCACCTTAAGATGGTGCCTGTCCTTGAAACTGAGATGGGTTTCT
Organism: Rhizomys pruinosus; assembly: GCA_009823505.1. Classification (NCBI taxonomy): domain Eukaryota; kingdom Metazoa; phylum Chordata; class Mammalia; order Rodentia; family Spalacidae; genus Rhizomys; species Rhizomys pruinosus. Next base: position 574,996 of record VZQC01004570.1, read on the forward strand.
TATAGAAAACAAAAAGATGGATTCAATGTCTTAATCCATTCTCCCAGTCTGTGTCTCTTAATTGGGGAGTTCAAACCATTAATATTTAAGGTTATTATTGAAAGATGTATATTGCTTCCCTTCAGTTTATTTGATGCTTGCGTTTTTTTTATCTAGGTTTGTGTTTCCACAGTAATACCTTCATTAATTACTCTCTCTTGTTGGTTGGGGATTGTTGCTGCTTTTCTCTGTCCTTTGAATTGCTTCAAGTCTTTTCTGGAGGGTTTGTTTTCTGGACATGTATTCTTTCATCCTGTTTATGTCATGAAAGATTTTTCTTTTTCCTTTGACTATAATTGACATTTTTGCTGGGTAGAGCAACATGGGTTGGCATCTATACTCATTTAGTACTGAGGATACTTTGGTCCGGGCTCTTCTGGCTTTCATCATTTGCATTGAAAAGTCAGCTGTAAGCCAGGAGTGGTGGTGCACACCTTTAATGCTAGCCCTTGGTAGGCAGAGGCAGGCAGATCTTTGTGAATCCAAGGCCAGCCTGGTCTACAGAGCAAGTTCCAGGACAGCTGGGGCTACAGGGAGACCCTGTCTCAAAAAGAGAAAAAAAAAAAGTCAGCTGTAAATCTGATAGGTTGCCCTTTACATGTAACTTGTTGTTTTTCTCTTGAGGCTTTCAGTAGCCTGTCTTTGTTTTCAGTATCTAGCATTTTTACTATGATATGGTGTGGGGAATTTCTTTTCTGGTCTTGTCTATTTGGTGTTCCATGTGCTTCGTGTATTTGTATGGACATGTCTTTTTTCAATTTAGGGAAATTTTCTTCTATAACTCTGTTGAAGATCTGGACAATACTGTTATCCTTGGGATTCTTCTGCTTCCTCTCTATGCCTATGATGCTGATGCAGAGGTTTGGTCTTTTCATGGTGTCCCACATTTCCTGAATATTCCATTCTCATGTTTTTTTTAATTTTTCATAATCTTTGCTTGAACACTCTAGTTCTTCCATGTTATCTTCCAAACTTGATATTCTATTTTCTGCTTCATCCATGTTGTTACTGAGGCTTTTTCCAGTCCTTTTCTGTTGACTGAATGAGTGTTCAATTTCCTTTTTCATTTCAGCCTGCGATTTCTTCAGTATTTCCACCGAACAATTTTGGTGTTTGTCATTCTCTCCCTCTAGCTCTTTAATTCATTTGTCTGAGTGTTCTTTATATTCCTCAATTCCTTTGAGTTCTTTGAGTATGTCTATGATAGTTCTTTTAAGATCTGTGTCCTGGGTTACCTCCAGGGAGTTCTCATTGTAGGAATCTTCTATAGGTCTGGTAGAATTTGGTCCGGATTTACTATTTGGTTTTCCCATGTTATTGTTTTTTTGCCGTGCTTTTGGCATGTGGATTTTTTTTGTTTGGTCTTTTCGAGTCAAGGTCTCCCTGTAGCCCCAACTGTCCTGGAACTCACTCTGTAGACCAGGCTGGCAAAGATCTGCCTGCCTCTGCCTCCCGAGTGCTAGGATCAAAGGCGTGGGCCACCAAGCCCAGTTTGTGTATTTTCTTTTTATTCTATTAGAAAACTCAAGTGTTTCTTCCTTGAGTTGAAGACTGACTTTGCTTATTTTCTTTATGTGGCTTCATTGTCTTCTTACTAGTTATGAAAGGCTGGGTGGTCTAGGCTTCAGGTTTTCAGTTTTGGTTTTGTACTGGAGGGACCAGCCAGTTCTCATCCTTCTAGTCAGGAGCTTCTCCAGAGGTCCAGGAGAGGTAACAAACAGGCCGGCTTGAACCTCACACCCCTTGACATGAGTCTACCAGTTCCTTGTGCTGGCTGCATGAGCCTATAAGATTAGGTCTCTCTGCAGGGTGGTTTCAGGCACTGCCTGCTTCAACCTCCCTGTGTGGGTCTGCCTAGGCTGGGCCTCCCTGCTGGGTGGTCTCGAAACACTGCCTGGTTCAGTCTGCCTGGGCTGGGCCTCCTGCTCTATGGGCTCAGGCACCCCTGCTTCAGCATGCCTGCATGGGCCTATCTGGGTATGCATGGCTTCTTGAGGCAAGGTCTCACTCTGTAGTCACAGGTGGCCTTGAACTCATGGTGATTCTCCCATTTCAACCTTCCTAGTGCCTGATTGCAGGTGTTCACCACCATATCCAGCCCTTCAATAACTTTTGAAATCAAAATGAATTCTACAATATTCTTGAGAAATTTTATGGTCTACTTTCAGTAGTATTGCCAAAATAGGGTATTAGCAATGTAATGAAACATTAATTTATCCCAGTGAGGTGGGCTGCCATTCTTAGTGAAAAGTCAAATTGGCAAAGCAATTTGTAATGTAATCAGATGTAATTTACTGCTAGAAATTTCCATATGTTTAATGACCCTAAGGGTTGTGTGTAACTAGCAATTTCATTTTCTGAACGTAGCTCTGATTTTAAATTATGTAAGATAAAAATCCCTTCCTTTTTTTTGTTTAGTTGAGTAGCTTTGTTTTCCTTAAGATGGGATCTTGCTATGTAGGCCTGGCTAGCTTGGAATTCACTATGTAGCCCATGGTAGCTCTAACTCATAGCAATCCTCCTTCCTCAGCCTCCTGGTGCTGGGATTATAAGTATGAGACACCATACCCAGCCTTGCCTCCCTTTTAATTCCTCCCCACCCCCCGCCAGGCATGGTGGCTCATACCTTTAATCCCAGAACTCGGGAGGCAGAGGCAGGCAGATCTCTGTGAGTTCAAGGCCAGCCTGGTGTACAAAGCGAGTTTCAGGACAGCTGGAGCTACAGGGAGACCCTGTCTCAAAAACATAAAAAAATGATGTTTTAAAAAATATTTTTAAATTACATGTATTTATTTACTTGAGGCAGGAAGTGTTTGTGACAGTGTTTCTGTAGATGGCAGAAAACAACTTGCAGCAGTCAGTCCTCTCCTTCCACCAAGTGGATCCCAGAGATCAAATTTATGTCATTAAGCTTGGTGGCCGGCACCTTCACCCTCTGACCCATCTCTTGGGCCCTTTGTAACCCTTTTAAGCCTGTTACTAACTACTGAACACAACTCCTGCTGATATGCCATATTCCTGTTAGTGTGGTTACATAAAAAGGACACTATGCAAACCTGTTGGTAAGAGCATCATGGTTTTTCTTAACTGTTTTTCCTGAGGTCATGAAGTTAATATAGAACAAAATACTGTCATAAAAAAATTAAAAGTGAAATCTTCTGGCTGGGAATAGTGGCACACATCTTTAATCCCAGCACTCAGGAGGCAGCAGCAGGCAGATCTCCGTGAGTTCAAAGTCAGCCTGGTCTACACGGCAAGTTGCAAGCTATCCAGGGCTACATAGTGAGACACACTGTCTCAAAAGAGAAGAACAGGTGGAAGAGGAGAAGGAGGAGAAAGAGGAGGAGGAGGAGGAATTCTGCTGTATATGGATGAGTAGAAAGATTAAGGGAACCAGGAATGTTTTCAAGAAGGTTTCAGTTCTGCTACTTCTTTCAGCAACTTAAGTAACTCCTCTGAGCCTTAGTTTCCTCATTTTAAAAAGGAGGAAAAATATTTAAATGGGACAGTTTTAATGGCAATCTCTTATGAGTTATAATTTGCTGCAGGAATATTAGCAACCATTTCTCGCAGAGGTCTGCATTTCAGAAGTAGAGACACAGCCAAGAGGAGAAATGTGGTCTGGCCTAGGGGTCAGGATGTGTTGATGAACATATCAGACTTGGGTTCTAGAGTCAGGTTGCTTGGGGTCAGATGATAGTGCTTCTACTTAACAGCTGAGTGTGGAGAAGATATAACTTCTTTGGAAGCCTGGTCATTTATAAAAGTAGGTAGTAATAGCACCAACCACACCACATTGATAGTTATTTAAACAACATCCATTCTCTTTTTTTTCCTTACCAACGAAACTCCAATTTGGGGGACTGGAGAAATGGCTTGGCAGTTAAGAGCACTGGCTGCTTTTGAAGAGGACCCAGGTTCAGTTCCCAGCACCCATATGGTGGCTAACAACTATTTGTAACTCCAGTTCCAAGGGTATCTGATGCCCCCTTCTGGGCTTGACAGGCATTCCATGACATGGGTTCATTTACATAAGTGCATTCAAAACACTCATACACATGAAATAAAATAAATAATAAAAGATTTTAAATTCTGGGCTGGAGAGATGGCCTAGCGATTAAGAGCGCCGACTGCTCTTACAGAGGACCTGGGTTCAATCCCCAGCACCCACATGGCGGCCAAGAACCGTCTGAAACTCCAATTCCAGGAGAACTCCAGTTCCAGGGGAATCCTACACCCTCTTCTGACCTCTGCAGCCTTGCACGACACGGGTGCACAAACCTGCATGCAGACAGTACATTGATACACATACAGAAGTAAATAAAAATTTTTTTAAAAAGATTTTAAATTCCATTTTTTTTCTTAATGGCAATGTGCTCAGCCAACCAAAATTTTGCTAGATTCTCTTGCAGTTCTGGCCAATAAGATATAAATAGAAATCTACTGGCTGGAATTTCCAGAAAAGCTCTTTTTCTGATTAAAAAGGAAAAGTATTAACTGGTTGGAGCCTTTTTCTTTGACCTTCACCTATTCTTCCTGGAACCAGAATGAAGCGCCTAGAGAAGGGGCAGCCATCTTGTGAGGATTATTAGAAAGAAAACCTGTAGATCTGTAACACAGGTCAAGCCTGAGATGTGGATGACAAAGGAAAGCTGCTTATTTCTTGGCTATATCACATAAGATTTAAAAGAAAAAAACCAAAGCTCTCTGTATTAAGCTTCTGCTATTTCATTTATTTCATTACATGAAGCTAAATGCATTCTCTAACTAATATACATGCAAAGAAGTTTAAGTGTTGCCTGGCTTATGTTAGTCAATAAATGTTTATAATCATACTGTCTGCTAACAAGCTGGCTAGTAAAGGTTCTCTTTGGAGTAGAATATCACTTTTCTTTTTTAATATCAACCCTCTCCCAATTCTCAGGTGTGCAGGAGATGGATACTACTCCACATTCTAATTGGTCTAGGGCAATTAGCTTATCCCACTTCCCAAGCAATGGTGATTGTTCAGAAATGGGCACAGACCTCAGGCCCAGTCAGTTAGAATATACTCTTCTGCCAAAAAGAGCATTTGGAGAATGCACATAACTAAAGAGACAACATGAGTGAGTCTCAGGGCTCAAGAGCACTGGGACATAGCCTCACCAGCCTCACCAAGTACGATGCTCTGAGCAATACTGTCATCACAGGGAAAGCCTGTTGAGAGGGTGCTCTTGACACATGGAGAAGGGCAGACCAAAAGAGGCCAGAGAAATGGAATTGGATCATAAAAGTTTCTGAATCAAATCTTACTTTGGGACTTTTCAAACCAAATTTTTCAAACTCATTTTGGGTGGGATGTTCTGCCACTTGCAGCCACAAGATTCCTTCTGATACTGATATGAGAAAAAGTATGAAAAAGAATTTGTGTGTATATATGTTTGTGTGTGTGCACACAGTTGTGGAAGCTAAGGTCAACTTGTCTTCCTCAATTACTTCATCTTCTTATTTCTTTTTGAGACAGGGTCTCCCTATAGCCTCAGCTGGCCTGGAACTCACTCTGTAGACCACGCTGGCCTTGAACTCACAAAATCTGCCTGCCTCTGCCTCCCACGTGCTAGGATTAAAGGCGTACACCACCACACCTGGCTTAAAGATAGTTCTTAGCCCCCATGTAGGTGCTGGGAATTGAACCCGTGTCCTCTGCAAGAGCAGTTAGCGCTCTTAACTGCTGGACCATCTCTCCAGCCCCTCCATCTTATTATTTTAACTTTATCTTATTTATTTATTCATTCATTCATTCACTCATTCATTTATTGTGCTCTTGTGTGTGTGTGTGTGTGTGTGTCTGTGTGTGTGTGTGTGATGAATGTGTCGGGGATGAATGTGCCATGGTGTATGTGTGGAGATCAGAGGACAACTTTATGCAGTTTGTTCTCTCCTTCCACCTTTACAAGGGCTCTGGAGATCAAACTCAGGTTGTCAGGCTTGCATGACTGGCGCCTTTAACCATAGAGACTTTCTTGCCAACCTTCTACCTTACTTTTTGAGACATGGTCTCTCACTAAATCTGGGTTCACCTATTGGCTAGAATGATTACCCAGCAAATCTCAAGGATCTCTATACTCAACCCCCAACACTGGGGTCACATGTGCAGGGTACCAACCTGGCCTTTTACATGGATGCTGGGGATCTAGCTCAGGTCCTCATGCTTGCACAGCAAACACTTTATCAACTGAGCCATCTCTCTAACCCCAAGATATATTGTTTTTTTAGTGCATCTATTTAATAAAATCTATAGTCAACCCAGGCATGGTGCTGTCCACCTTTAATCCTAGCACACAGGAGGCAGAGCCGGGTGGATCTCTGGTCTACAAAATGTCCCAGGCCAACCTGTGATACATAATGAGACCCTGTCTCAGAAAACAAAACAAAACAGCACAGTACAAATCTATATCCAAATCACTTTTTCAAAAGAAAAATAAAAAGCAACAACAACAAAAAAAACCACACAACTAATTTGCAATTGTGTGAATTCATTCAAGCTTCTCTTCCAAAAGATAAAGTCAGCCAATTCGAAGTGTGTTTTTGTTTTTGTAAACATGTCCATTAAGAATAGATGTGCATCTGGGTTTTACAATGAACATTAGACCCAGAGGCAGATTCTGGAAACTTATGACTAATACTAAAATATTATTCACAGACAGTTGTCATGGCAGCCTGCTCATTTTGCACAAAATAGAACCTGGTACATTTTAGCAGGCTTTAGACAAAAACTGCTAGCCCACAGGCAGTCTTGAACTGAGTTTAAAAAAAAAAACATTAATTGGTTTTGGTTTTGTTATGGCACATAGTCTTCACACTATATGTTCATTGAGTGAAAAAGATCCCCAGAACTTCAAATCACTAAAAAATATACATTTGATTTTGGCTTAACAAAACCTGCACCACTCTTGGAAAACTTTCCATCAGACTATGGAAAGCCACTTAGAAGCAGATTTCACTGGACACACAGTTGAATTCATGTGGAAATATAGAGGGAGTTGCATATTTCATTGGCTGATATCAGATTCTGCCTTCTAAGTGGTATGCTATGGAAGTAGGGAGTAGCCAATTTTTCTTGTGCTCAGTTACATAGCCCCAGTGGAGTGACTTTAGAAACTAGGGGTATCTCAAGACAAGTAAGAGGGGAGTGACAAAGTATTTTGGGCTGATCTATTTCTAGAGTGGCTGTCTATATAAAATCTCATCTCATTGAATGTGATTGTGGATAATTTTGAAGAGTATAGATAGCTAGTGTCCAGAGGAATACTACACAGAAGGCTTGTCACTATTAGAGAGGCTTTTGAGTATCAATCACCCAGTCTCTTCTCCTGTGTACCTTCTCTCTGAGTTTCTTCTTTAAGATAGAGGACACTGGATCTTAATTATAAAAATCAAGAACCATCCTATATTAGGCAAACCACATCAAGTCATTATTGTGGTGGTTTGAAAGAGAAATGTCCCCAGTAGGCTCAGGTATTTGAATAGTTGGTCTCTGGTTGGTGGCACAGTTTGGGGACATTTAGGAGGTGCAGCCCTGCTGGAGTAAGTATGTCACTAGGGGTGGGTTTTGAGAATTCATAGCCTTTCCCTGCTTCCCATTTATTCTCTGTGCAGTTCAAATGTCATCTCTCAGCTTCCTGCTCCAGCAGCCTTCTGCCATGCTTGCCCCACCATTATTGGCTCCTTGTCTGGAACCTAAGTCAAAATAAATTTTCTTCCATAAAGTGTCTTTGGTCATGGTGTTTATCACAGATACAGAAAAGTAACTGATTACCTTCCATTAATATCTTAAAACAAATAACTAAGGTTCTTCAAACTTCTAGAAATGGACCTTTTTTTGAGACAAGGTTTTCCTATAGCCTCAGCTAGTCTGTCTTTGTATACCAGGCTGGCTTTGATCTCATAGAGATCCATCCACCTGCCCTTGCCTCCCAAGTGCTGGGACTAAGATCATCTACTACCATGCCTTGCTTATACCTTAAAAAAACCTCCCATATCACCCAATACTGTGATCCTAGACAAATATACACATAGATGGGGACACAAAACAATCTTCCAGTATAAAATCTCAAGTGAACAAATTGAAGACTTCGTCAAAATGAGCTCCTTACCTGAGACTCCCTAGTGCCCAGCTATCTTAGTTCTTGGATTCCCTGAGTCACAAGGATCTGATCTCATCCCGGACTGGCAGATCCCTCATCATGGCAGACAGCTCAATCCTAACTGGCTAGTCCAAGACCCTGTGCAATCCAATCATAAAATCACAACTCAAAAGTTGCACCTGGTATCACTCATCTGTCTAATTGTATGGCAAACTGAGCAACGTCAATGTGATCTGAAAACAACTGCGCTCTTATATTGTGAATCCCTTAAAATATAATAAATAATAAAAAAGAAAAAAAAGTTGCACCTGTCTCTACCTGAACTGAGACCATTTCTTTCATCCAAATTGTACATCAACATAAAGTGGCTCCAAAACTGAACAGTAAGCACTACTCAGCTGTGCCATAACCTGACAAGTTGGGAAAACAACACGAGATAAAAACAAACATTCAACAAGGATGAGATCACTTACCCATATCAAGACACACTATCACACAAGTCCAGATGCCCAGGTCTCAGCAAAACAAAACAAAACAAAACAAAGCAAAACAAAACAGACAACATGAATAACCAATGTAATATGAATAATACAGAAATTAATAAACCCATCATAATTTTCCCTGAGAATGAAAACCAAATGGACAGATAAGGCAATGATTTCAAAATATCAATTATAAATATGCTCAAAGAATTCAAACAGTATATGAATACAGAACAGAATCAAGACAAGACTGTGAAAGCCGGGCGTGGTGGCACATGCCTTTAATCCTAGCACTTGGGAGGCAGAGGCAGGCAGATCTTTGTGAGTTCAAGGGCAGCCTGGTCTACAGCGTGAATTCCAGGACAGCTGGGGCTACAGGGAGACCCTGTCTTGAAAAGACCAAAAAAAAGCTGGGGAGTTGAATACCTCAGTGGACTTATCTAGAGGAGGGACTTTTAATAACTAAGAGGTATGTAGGTAATTGCTTTGAAAATGCAGTCAGTGCTCCATGTCGGGTCTTCCACATTCTCCATTCAACCAACTATAAATTGGAAATGCTTGGAAAAAAAAATTGCACATCTATTAAAGATGCACACATGTTTTTACTTGTTATTCCCTAACAGTTATCACTTACTTACATAGCATTTACATTGCAGTGTGTTTAATGCATAAGCTGTCTAGTGGGAATTTAAAGCATTCAGGAGGATGTGCGCATGCTAGGGCTTTTAAAATAGTAGTTTATTTTATTATTTCCATATAATGTATGAGGGTAATTGTCTGTATGTAAGTGCAACCGGTTCAGCAATAACTTTGGGGTCAGAGAAAGCCTTGAATTTCCCGGGACGGGGTAGAGACGGTTGTTAGCTCCTGTGTGGGGTTGCTGGGGATCAAACCTGGTCCTCTGCCAAGACCAGTCAGAACTCTTAGCTGCTGAGCCGACTCTCTAGCCTCATGCTAAAACGTTTTTTACAAATGATTTGAGTATCCATGCTTCCCATATGAGTTCCTAGAACCAATCCCCCTGAGATGCTGAGGGACATTTGGGGATAGAAGACAGGACTATGACCTCTACCATCTGGGGTCAGTAGAGGCTTTAGTCTTGTTTCTTGTCACTACCTTTTAACCTTTCTAAGACCCAAAGCTCCAGCTCAGAATATGAGTCACAATAACCACAAGTGTTGAAGTTCAATGAAACCCTTGTAACACCCTCTTGTCTATATCTTCAAGTCTGAAATCACAAAGTACCAAGACTTGAACAAATTAAAGGACTGTATACTTAACTCAGTAAACCTCAGTGTTGAGCCTGAGCAAAACTGTGCCTTGAGAGCCTGCCTGCTTATTAGCACAGCCTCCCTTAGGCTTTTCATGTAAAGAAGGGAACTGCCTCTTATTTCTCAGCTTCTGTGGGCAGAAAGGAATGTGCTGTCCATACCCCACTGTGCAAGACGAGGGTGGACACGGGTGCCTCCACCACCACCCAAGTCCTGGATCCACGCCAGAGAGGCATTATTCTTGCAGACAAAATAAAAGAGTGCTGATAGCTGAAGCACTCTGTTGCTTTTTTAAATGAAGCAAGCTCTTCAAATTGCTGGCTTGGAACCAAAGCACAGTATGTTGTCTCCCCCGCCACACACACACACACAACACACACACAAACACCCACAACACACATTCTTCTCCTTCTGGCCCTTTCACTAGGCCCTGCATGGCTGGGATTCCTTGTCTCATCAGCATCAGCAGGCAGCAGCAGCAGCAGAATAAACTAGGCTGCTCAAATAGCCTGCGACTGTGGAGCAGGGTCTGCAGGTGTTTACTGGTGATGTGGGGACACAGCTTTCTTGGAGGTCTAGGACAGCTGGGGTTTTTTAGGGCCCCAGGATGTACAAAATGATCTTTCAAAGAGTAACCTCAGGAAAGTAAGAGTCTTTAGGATTTCAAAGCTGACCCCTTCGAGGTGTGTCCAACTCCTATACCTCTGCCTACCACCCTGCCCCTGGAGTTACTTTGGATACTGGATGTGGAAGGTAAACTTCAACAGCCACTGTGCCCTGGAGATGGCTGAGCTCAGGAGTACACCATAAAGAGAATATCCAGTCCCACCCAGGAGCAGAACCCAAAGTCCATAGCCTATTCTATTTCACTTACTCCACTGAGACAAGCACGGGCAGGCTGGCCAAATGTAAACAGAGGACCCCAGTGCTCTCTGGCTGCCAGTCTAGCCCAAAATGACAAGTCCTAGGTCCTCGTGAGAAAGCCTGCCTCAAAAAATAAGGGGCAACTAGAGAGATTGCTCACTTTTTAAGAGCACTGGCTGTTTTCGCAGAGGACCTGGGTTTGGTAGCCAGCAACAACAGGGAAACTCACACTGTCTGTAACTTCAATTACCAAGGATCCGACACCCTATTCTGCCCCATGGGCAGCCACATGTACATGGCATTCAAACAATACAGGAACACATGCACAGAAAAAAAAAAAAGCAAAAGTAAACTCTTTTTTTTTATTTGACAATGGGGCCAAGAATACTCAATGGAGGAAAACAGCATCTTCATCTTCACAGCGAATGACGTTGGGGGAAAACTGGATCCCACTTAGAACAAATAAATTAACCCCCTACCTCTCCCCTGTACAAAAGCAACTCCAAATGGATTCAAAGACCCTCAACATGAACCCAACCTCTGATGGTGATAGAAGAAAAGTTGTCAGCAACCTAAAAGACTAGGTGTAGGAAAAGACTTTCTAAATCAAGACAGCAACTATGTGCAGGAAATAAGATCAACCATTGACAAATGGGACCATCAGTAAAACTCAAAGCTTCTGTACAGTGAAAGAACAATCAGGGATGTGAAGAGAAAACCCACAGAGTGGGGAGGAAACCTTCACCAGTGATACATCTGACAGAGCATTAACTTCCAGAATAGATAACGCAAAAAACAAAGAGAAAACAATGACCCCCTCAAAAGATGAGTAAAGAGCTGAACGGAGTCTTCACAAGTGAGGAATTAGAGAGTGCTGAGAAACATCTTTAAAAAGTTTCACAACGTTGCTAATAATTGAAGAAAATGCAAATTAAGAATCACTTAAGATAGCATCTCACTTCTACAAGACTGGCTAGGGATCAAGGAAAAAAAAAAAAAAAACAATGATACCAAATGATGGAGAGTGTGTGTCGAAAGGGAACAATCCATCCCACTTGCTGGTGGAAATGTAAAACTCGTACAACCAATGTGGAAAGCAGTGTTGGGAGAACCCTTAGAAGACTCAAAATGAGGCGACCACCACACCTTACCCAGCCATACCACTCCGTGGTATAGACCCACAAGACTCTTCTTAGCCGAGAGATACATGCACATCCATTTTATTGCAGCTCTCTTCAGCAATAGCGAAGATCTGGAACAACCCAAGTTCACTCAACGATGGGGGCAGTGCTCTCAGAAAGAGCAGACCAGGCTCCATCCAGGCATGGGATTGTTTATTTAGTCTTGGCACATCACCTTGACCTTTGTGAAAATCATAATGTAACATTTCTACAATTTTTTTTATTTGGAAAAAGTAAGGCATGCAAAAACAGAACACCGTCGAGGCAGATAGAGAAAACAGGAGTGCATGGTCACCAGGTAGCCAGAATGGTTTTGCCATTAAAATCCTCCTATTCTAGTGAATACCATGCCTTGGTCCAACTAGGGACATATAAACTATGGAAGTGTGAACCTTTACACACCAATGGAATCACTAAATATCAATCTTTATGGGTCTCTATTTTTTCCTTATAGCTTCAGCTCTTAGTTGATTCTTTCAAGTAAGTGCTAGTGGAGTCCCACAATTGCTTGTCATGTTTCACAAGCACTGAGAGAATTAACTTAATGTGTAATTTAAGCTGTCAACATTCTTTAGTTCTGTGGGGAGAGAGCAGGTGATAAGCAAGTATTCCAGAGTTACACTGCAGCTAAACATGAGACTTCACAGTTCAGAGTTTTTTTCTTTTTTTTTTTTTTTTTTAATTCAGTGGAAGAAGTTTCAGAGTTTTCTAAGTCTGGTCCAGACACTGCCCACGATCTCTTCACTTACAGTGGTGTGCTGAGGTTTATAGATGCTTGACTGGGAAGCTGCATGATACACATGCTCTCAGTTTATCAAGGACAGAGATGCTCCACGATGTGCAAGTGTAGCATGACACTCAAGTGTATCCTTGGGTAAATTGAAAGTCACCTCCAGGACTCCTATATGGAAACTCAAGGAGGCAGCTAAAGTTGGGAGAGGAGGCAGTGGATCATTTAAAGGACCGTACAGTTTCATACTGCTTAAGGTCGGCTGAGTGCAAAGGGGCAGTGAGAGTCGATGAAGTCACTCCAGTGCAGGACCCACCACTACCTGCAATAATACAAGGGCCCAGACAGACCATTTCTAAGCTAAGGAGCTTAGAGCCCCACATCATGGCTTGTCATTGACTACAAGAAAAAGAAATAAGGAGGAATCAAATAAAAAATAATCCAGGAATTGTGAATCAACATGCCTTTTTAGTGCATGTCACCTCATCTGCAGAAACCATTTTTTTAAATCTCCTTATAATTCTGGGGGGGGGGTGCATGCAATTAATCCCAGCGCTCAGGAGCAGAGGTAGTCAGAATTTCTGTGAGTCAAGGCAAGCCTTGGTCTACAGAGTGGTTCTAGGCCGCTGGGGCTACAGAGAGACCCCCTTCCATTTCAAAAGACAAAAAAACAAAAAAAGCTCCTTACAAACCCCTTCAGAAAATATAATTCATTCCTAGCTCACTGTTGCTGAGAGAGAGAGAGAGAGAGAGAGAGAGAGAGAGGGAGAGAGAGAGAGAGAATGTGGGGAAGCAGTGATGGTAGGTGGTAAGGTTGGGTAGCCCATGTCTCATGGCAAAATATTAATGGAGTAAAAATGAACAGGAAAATGGCAGGGCACATGACTCTTTGCAGAGGTTTGGGGCAGAAGAGGCGTTAATCAATTGAAAAGAGAAGGCCAAACAGTCATGATGGTTTCTTGGGGAAAGTTGCATTGGCAAGCAGTGCCTTTAGCCATAGGTGATGGGAGACTCAGAGGATAGGAGAGGTGGGGGAGTGTAACAAGGTATTTTCTAGAAAAGTTTCCTGAAGGAGATAGGATGCAAACTGGGGCAAGATGGCAAGACGGGATTTAAGTAATCCAAAAGATGAAAGGAAGGTAGAGTGAAAGGAGCCATGCATGCAGGTGGAAAGTGCAGGTAGATAGAGTGTGTGTATGCAATGTGCCATGTCTATGTATGTTATGTGTGTGTATATACACACAATAAGAATATATGTATATATGATATAAAATTATATATTATATAATTATGTGTATATATGTATCTGTGTGTCTGTGTGTTGTCTGTGTATATGTTGCATGGGTATGTGTGTATATGTGTGCATGTGTGTCCTTCTTTGGATGTATATATGTGTGTGCTGTATGTAAAGTGGATCGGTTTATATGTAGTGTGGGATGTGTTGTGGAATGTGTGGATGCATGGTGTAAGCTATAAACTCGTCAAGTTTCCATTTGGTGGGAACCTTAAGACACCTGACATCACAAGGTCTGGTGCAAAGACCGTGTGAAGTGAGTAGCATGTGGAGGCACCTGCTGGGGCCTGGCGTTGGGGCCGCTGATCAAGGGTCCCTGGACTGAACAACAGCATACTCAGTGGCTTGTTTGGGGCAGGTTTTGTAGACTTGCAGTAGAATTGCAAACTTGTCTCACCCAGTACGTTCTGAAGTGGTTTTGCTATATAGAGATTTTAAAGCTTGAATCAAACTAGAAATGCTATAGCACAGCCCTACTGTGTGCCTCCTTGCTTAAACGTAGCCTGATTTCTCAGCTCTGGCATTCATTCAGCTTCTAGATTGTTCCATATGTAGAAGGAGCTAAACTCAGAGCCAGGTGTACCTGTTCTATTTTTTTTTTTTTTTTTTTTTTTTTTTTTTTTTTTTTTTNAAAAAAAAAAAAAAAAAAAAAAAAAAAAGTAAAAATAAATAAATACATAAATAAATAAAAATAAAAACTTAGAGGAAAGAAGCAAAAAGGAAGTGGAGGGGAACAGAGAATATCAGATCTCTAAGACAAGCTTGGGGAAATGGATCATTCAATAGGAAGCTTCTCTTGCTATGAGCAGGTACAGTGCAGTCCTGCTAAGGGAAGGGGAGTGGTAGCTGCCTGCGGTCACTGTGGGGAAATGACCCCTTGATGCAGAGGTCAGTTGGTCACTTTTGTAATCCAACCTGAGATGTACTTCCAACCCAGGTCCTTAGCCTGGGAAGCAGAACACTGGCTGTGCTATCCTTCCTGCCCAAAAACTGCTGGTCTCTGGACAGGAATTTCAGGCTGATGGCTGATGGCCGATCTTCAGTGTACACCCACTCACACTCCACTCCACATGTTGGTGACCTGATTAGTCTCATTCCAACCTCATACTAGCTTACCAGGTCAGCAATCTGATAGATCCCCATCTAACCCACTAGCTGCCAACACTGGAAATCCAGGCCTGCTTTGGCCTATATATGCACAAAATAAAGGATCCAGGAATTCTGTGATGATAGTAATGGAGAATTTGATGTATTGCATGCTGCAAGTCACTTTTATAAGCAAAATGATGTCATCTCTTAGAGCCAATCACAGACCCCAGTATGCTGCTGCCCTGTCTAGCATCATGTGCCTGGGCCATGAGTTGCTCCCTCTTGAGGTGGGGTCAGAAGCATCCCATGACTTCCAGGCTGTGCCCTGAGGGATGCTAGCTGAGAACTAGCCCCTAATTCAAACTGGATCTTCCCACAAGGAATGGAATATACAAGACCTCTCAGACACTGTAGAAAGACCAAACCTACGCATCATAGGCACAGAAGAAGGAGAAGAAACCCAGGCCAAAGATTAATGCATCTCTCAACTATCACCAGAGTTTCCTTATGCAACAGATGGTGATTAACATAGAAACCCACAACTGGCCAACATGCAGAGAACAAGAGGCTGCAGTAAGCATCCATAAATAGGACACCTATACAAACTTCTGCCTCCCCAGGCTCAGGGATCACTGTGGAAGAAGAGATAGATTTTAAGAGCCAGAGGTGGTAGATGACTACAAGGAAACCAGTTTCCCAGGCAACTGGTCATTTACTCATATGCACAGGAAGGTAGCAATATGCACAAGTCCCATGCAAGCTCAAACTAGAAAAAAAATCCCACTCTAGACACAAGGAAGAGGGTAAGAAGCTCCAACCAAACTTAAGGAAACTATAGCAACAGGTGGCTGCTGGAAAGGGCAGAGACAGTGGTCTCTTTCAAGGACCAGACTTTTGGTAGGTTAACCAGGCTCCAGTGGCTAGACTCACACTGAAAGACATTTAGAGACAAAAGTAGACTCTATAGGTCATATATTTGTGTGTGTGTGTGTGTGTGTGTGTGTGTGTGTAAAATAAAGTACATTAAATTTGTCAGGGAACAATATGTGGAGGTGAGAATAAGGGAAGGGACCTAAATACCATCAAATCATATTATATGAAAATTATAAAAATTCAATTAAAAACATAATAAAATGATATATGAGACAGCTATGAGTTGCAAATAGTGGAAATGGTAAATCAGTAGGGTTTGTATTTTCCCTCATATAATTCAAATTCCCATTAAACAGTGAAATTTCAAATTTTGTTTTTTACATGTAATAAGGAATATGATAGTAGGAAATGGCAGCCTCTTTCCTGTTTTCAACCAAACCATGTAGTTTTCTTCTTGACTGTCCACACATGATCATAAAACAGCTCATCTACCTCTAGTACCACATGCACATTCTGGACAGAAAGGGAAGAATTAATGTGAAAATGGTCAACTAAGTCCACTTTCTGTCCTGTAAAAGAAAATGTTTTGGAAGCCCACCTATTTACATCCCTGTGATTGGCCAGAATGATGTCATACTGTCTCTTCCAGCTGTGAGGGTTATGGGAAATCAAGCTGTTTTAGTGAAACATTGCAAAATCAAAATCAAGCAGTGTCATGCAGAGGTTAAACACAGCTTATGGAGCTCATGTCCTGTTCCTTTCTTTCCTAGTTGTGTAACTTAATTGAGTTCCCTCATCATTCTGTGCCTTAGTTTTCACCTGGAAGACAAACATAACAGCTTTTTCATAGGGTTGCTGTGAGGATTAAAAGATTTAAGCCGGGCGGGGTGGAGCACGCCTTTAATCCTAGCACTTGGAAGGCAGAGGCAGGCGGATCTTTATGAGTTCAAGGCCAGCCTGGTCTACACAGTGAGTTCCAGGACAGCTGGGGCTACAGGGAGACCCTGTCTTGAAAAGACCAAAAAAAAAGATTTAATATGATGTCTTCTGACCTCCATATCTGTGTCATCAGATGTGTGTATGCATACTCGTACTAACACATAATAAAAATAATAAAATTGTAAAAATAATGTTAATATGAGCTGGGAGTGGTGGCACATGCCATTAATCCCAGCACTCTGGAAGCAAGGGCAGGAAGATCTCTATAAATTCAAGGCTACCCTAATGTATACAATGAATTCCAGACCAGGCAAGGCTATATAGTGAGACCCTGTCACACACAAAAAGGGCAAGGAGTTCATATGAGGAGTTTAGAGTAGTTTTCAGACAGTGATAGGGATTCTGGGCTCAGCTAGGCATGGTCTTGCACACCTGTGATCCTAGCACTCAGGAGGCTCAGGCAGGAAGATCATGAGTTCCAGGCCATTCTAGGTTACATGATGAGAACATGTGCCAAAACAACCAAAAACAGGAGGAAGAAGAGGAAGAGAAGGAGGAGGAGGA
This sequence comes from Rhizomys pruinosus, assembly GCA_009823505.1. NCBI lineage: Eukaryota > Metazoa > Chordata > Mammalia > Rodentia > Spalacidae > Rhizomys > Rhizomys pruinosus. Next base: position 592,448 of record VZQC01004570.1, read on the forward strand.
AGAGGAGGAAGAGGAGGATGGGGGAGGGGAGGAAGAAGAGAAGGAGGAGGAGGAGGAAGGGGAGGGGAGGAAGAAGAGGAAGAGGAGGGGAAGGAGAAAGCTAAATAGCCAAAATATTAACAGCTTATAATCATAAATGTTTATTTTTCAGTTCCATTCCAGTACAAGTAGCTAACAGTTCTATCACATGTCAGCTTGCCTCTGAGACTGAGGCTGATCTTTCTCCAGAGCACTGGTGGTCTCACTGCAAAGGTAAAAAATAGAAGTAGCAAATTACATGGGCCCTTATGCTTTTGCTGAGAAGTGATATATATATATATATATATATATAGATATCTATAGATATATATATATGTATATCCCTCCTTCCCACATTCAATTGCTGAAGCCAATCACTTGGCCAAGCCTATTGGTGGGGCTATATTATAAAAATTAATCGACATGGGTGGGGTTAAGGATGTGGCTCAATGATAGAACACATGGCCAGCATGCATGGGGCCCTGGGTTTGATACTCAACAGTCAAGGGAGACCTCTATTAATCCCTAAACTATAAAGAAATCTGTGCTTTGCAAACAAGCCCCTCCAGGACACCCATAAAACCCAATCATGGGGCTTGAGAGATGACCTAGCGGTTAAGAGCTATGACCGCTCTTACAGAGGACCCAGGTTCGATCCCCAGAACCCACATGGTGGCTGAGAACCGTCTGAAACTCCAATTCCAGAAGCACTTGAGTTCCAGGGGAATACGACACCCTCTTCTGACCTCCACGGCATTGCACGATATGGGTGCACAAACATGCAGACAGTACATTCATACACATACAGAAATAAATAAAATAAAATAAAAAAACAATCATGAGGTTCTGCAAACAAATCCTCCAGAGACCCTTATTTATCAGGAAAAGAATGCAGACCTTGAAATTCTCTACTCAGCCCCTACATAAAAGTACTCAAGCTCCAATACTCTTTGGCTTTTGTGGTTACTGCAGACTCCTGCTAGTCAGTCATCACCCCTCACTAATAAAGGCCAATAGGGATCCTATGAGGTTGGTTGCCTTTTTTCCTACCTGCAACTCTTTCAGCTTCTAAAACTCCTAATTTCCTAACAAACAGTAACATTAAATACACTTAATAAAATTCTCCCTTTAGCAAGCTGTATACAGTTATTACTGTCTGATTGTTATAGTTAAACTCCTTTGTCAAAATGACTGAACTTAGAATCACTTAGGAGACTGTCCAGGTATGTATGTGAAGGTGTTTCCAGAGATGCACTGAGAGGGAAAAAGACAACCATCCCTTGGACTAGGGCCTCAGAGAGAATAAAAAGGGCAAAGGAGAAAACCAACCTAGCTGCAACATTCCCCTTTTTCTTTGCTTCCTGTCCGTTATATGCTTTTAGGATGCATTGCCTCACAGTGGGTCCAGAAGCATAGAGCCAAGCAACAATGGAATAAACTCTGAAATCATAAGCCAAAATAAATCATTCCTCCCTTAAGTTGCTTGTGTCAGGTATTTTCTCACAGCTACAAGAAAATAAACTAAATCCTCTAAGGGGAGGCCTGGATGGAGAAGAGATGGTCTTTGAAGCAAAGGTGACTGTCACTAAAATTCCTTCTGGGAGGTGTGAGCAGCATCCAGCCCCCTCCTCACTTGGTCCTTAACAACAAAAGTATGAATTCCCCAAACTACGGTGTGGAAAAATCCTAGTGAGTTTATTTGGGCTTACTAATAGAGCAGTGGGTGAGGGGTTACTTACAGAAGAGTGGGTACCACCCCCCTTCTAAGTCTACAACCAGACTTGCATCCTGTGATTTGCCAGCAGCAACACAAAATGGCAAGAGAGAGAGTGAGGGGGTGCTGGACACTGCTCGCACCTCCCAGAAGGAATTTAGGAATTTTAGTGACAATCAGCATAGTTGAACAGTATAGACAAAATTGAGGATGAGTTTGGGAAGAGCAATGATGTGTCCTCTGATATGGGGAAGGAGACCAGCAAGCAAAGAGAAGCTCCGTGAGGGAAGAGTATGGGCTAAGGAAATTTTGGCATGGTGGACTATCTCTACAGGCCTGGTGGGGGTAGTGGCAGCAGTATGGGTTGTCCAGTAGATGTGTAAGTAGGGTGAGGACAACTAAGCAGTCGGTGTCAGTGGGGGAAATCCCAGGATGACAGAACTCTTCTAGGTGGTATAGTGTGGCATGCCTACTTGAGTGGTGGAGTCCACCACTAGAGTATGGAGATGCTTTGAAAACAATGAAAGGTCTAGAAAAAACTTTGCAAGCCCTGAGAGTAGCACACCAAGGGCAGAATTTGCAGCAAGCAGAGGCAGCCTGGAAGCTGCTTTGTGTGATAAGAGATCTGTCCCAAACAGAGGCGGTAGCCTAGATGGAGACTGAAGGTGTCAATGAAGAATTAGAGTGAGAAAGGAATGCAAAGCTGGTCTTTTCAGTATTGGCCTCTGACATTCCCAGTAAATTGCATAAAAGAGGAAAAGAGATAGAGGTGTGAGGTTGCCATTTTTTACAGCTAGGGGCCAGAAGGGGAAGAAAACTCAGATTAGATTGATGATACAAGGCTCATCCTGAGACCCCCAAAACCTGGAACCCACAGAAGAAGTGATGAGGAAGGGAGTGACCTAGAAAAAGCTGAAAATGTGCCTCAGGTTTGATCTTTAATGCAAAGGAAGGAAAAATCCATGTTTCATTATGCTGATGGAGGCCTTAACAGTGGTCTGGTGCAAGAGACTATGGCAATCAGAAAACTCAATACTGGAGCTGTTGGAATTAGGGAAGATGTTCAAACAAGCAATGAAGGAGCCCCACATCAACCTGGCTTGTGAGTATATGGGACATGGAAGCAGATAATATTAGTTTAAGTGCTGTGGAAGCATTAAAGCTGAGCAATATAAGCTGCATAACCTGAGGCAGCACAAGGGGAATCAGTCCCTGATAGACTGGCTTGTATGAGGCATCAGAGATAACTTGTCCTCCCCAGTGGAGGTTCCAATAGATATCAAGGGCTGGAAGACAGTAGATGAAGGACAGGCACTACTGACCCAGTTCACTAGACCAGATATGACTGTGTTCACCAGAGATTTAAAGAAAAACTTGCTTGAGCAAGTTTTTTCCATACCTCGAGACTGGTATGGAAAAAATTTCCATACCTCGAGATTGGTATGGAATTTTTGTGGCTGTGCTGAGTCCCTTAGTGGGGCAGGGTCTTTATAAAGTAGGAAAGGCTTTGACAGATCTAAATGACTTAGACCATCATGTAAAATATGTCTGTAAAAGAGTAGAACAACCTAAAAGAGATATAAAGACAAAACAGAGAAAGAATTCCTCTTGCGTTTACCCAAAGGAAACTGCGGCATGATTTGTGCCAAGCCCAAATTCCTAAAGAAAAAGTTGATTAAAAAAAAAAAACAAATTCTGTGCTAAAGAGGTTCCGGAAGGCTTTAAGGCTCCAGGAACACTTCACAAAAGCCATACAGAAAATAAAAACTGTCCCGGGAGTGGATGACCCCTCCCAGATTAAACAGGGAACATTTCTCTCTTGAGAAAGGTTATTCAAGGGGGTGGAGACAGCTTGCCCACCCAGGGCCTCCCCCAACAGCCATGTGTAGTCAATGGAGAGATAACAGGTGTGACTACAGCCAGGACTCACACTCAGGGCATGCCTGACCGAGGGAACCAACAGGTACAGCAGGGGCAAGAGGGGCCCTGTTCCTCCTTGGCCCTGTGCATGGCCAGGCAGCTTGAGCCGGCCCCAATGAGTTTATCAAGGATAAAGAAATGCAGGGAAACTCCATGTAAGAAACCCAGGATACCAAATGGCTTTACGAAAATGACTAGAGACAGATAGTAAAGAGCTAACTAAAGTAATGCCTCTTATCCATACTATTGTACACAACAGGGATCTGTTGAGAAAACAATTGTTACAAATGGATAGTCTTTCCATGCTCTGATAGACCTTGTTTACGTTTAATATATAATGCTAACGTCTGTGTTTTGCAGATGCAGAACCAATTTCAGAGGTATCAAGTACACCTGAAGAAACAAAGATGAAAAATAAATTTGTGAAGGGTACAAAAAGTAAAGTTCTTGGGAGCTTTATGAAGCACACGTGATATCTACCAGAATGGCTGAAAAAAGCCTATAGGCCAAAGAGTAGATTGATATGTCATAAAAATAAAAAATAGAAGCTCCTCCAAAGTGTACAATTGTTGAATGAAAATTCCAGTATCAGAGGTGGGTGGCCCCCCATAAGCTGTTGGCCAGGGAAGCCCTGGAGGCCCCCAAAAGAATAAAAGTTATTGCCACTAATGTTGGTTGCATATCGTAAGACCCTATTGCTGAAGATGTGGCATGACATGAGCACAGGAAAGTGAGCAAGCTGTAAACTCCCTGCCATTGTATGGCTAGCCTTCATAGCGCCAGAGGGTGCTATGCAGATCGCTAGGGGAGAATGGTCCCAAAAGTTCTGCTTAATGACTTACCCCACATACTGCATTACTGACATGCCAAGCAAGATGTACCTGCTGTTGTAGTTCTGGATCATCTAGTATATGTACACTCAGCAAATTTCCCCAATTGGATTTAAGTTCTGCTCCTTGGGGAGGAGCACACATCTGGCAGTGTAAGCCAGGTTGATCCCCAGTGGCATAGGAAGTTATAGGCCCCAGTGAGGAAGCTACTGAAATTGTTTTTGTTAGCTGAATATGATAAACCTGCTAAGGTACCATCCAAGCATTGTGTTTCCACCCAAAGGTTAGGTTATTATACCAGTCAGTGTTTGTTTAGGTGTTCCTGCTTCTTTCTGTGTTTTTATAATAGGAGGTATACTGCTGAAATGGGCCAACAGTTCATTGAAAACAGATAATGAAAAGACCTGAGAGTTCAATGTCTTGCCACAGTGGGAGAAAGATGGCCCTACACCTGTCACTCCCTCCAAAGCTCAGGGACTCTTGAGGCAGAGGATAGCAGAAAGAATGTAAGAGCTGGAGGAAGGTGTGGAATCTTAAATAGACTTGTCTTCCACCTGTTGAACTATAATGGCAAACTATGGACAGCTGCCTCTTCACAAATTTGGTTGCCCCTGCTTGCTTGGGTCATCACAAAACTTGATTGTTAAAAAGGAGGAGCCAGGAGAGTCAGATACCACTCCTAACAAGCCAGTCTGCCTTGGCTGTATGAGGGGGAGGGCTAAGGTTATATAAGTGGACAATGCTATGAGGTGAGCCCTTCTCTTTCTCACCATTTTGTGAAGCAGCCAGGAAGTCACAGGATCCAAGACTGGCTGTGGATTTACTGGTGTGGCCTTAGAATGGGGTGGGGGTGGGGTGCCCACTCTTCTGTAAGTAACCCTTCATCCACTGCTCTGTTAGTCCAAATAAACTCTAGGATTTTTCAAACTGCAGTTTGGGGAATGTGTATACCTTGCTTTGTCCATAGGGACCAAGGAAAGAGGAGGCTGGATGCTGCTCACACCTTTCGGAAGGAATTTTATTGACAGTGAGTTATCTGCCAGCAAAGAGATGTCAGAGGTAGTATTTCCAGTCTCTGTGTCTATAACTAATCTCATCTTCAATGTCTGTGAGTGTAGCATGCTCAGATCCCAGGGTGTGGCTCAGTGGGAGCCTGATGACAGAAGCTTTTTTGAATCAGTGACATCACTTTTTCATGAAGCAGCTAAGGGGCTGGAAAGATGGCTGAGCGGTTAAGAGCTCTGGCTGCTCTTACAGAGGAAGTAGGTTCCGTTCTCAGCACCCGCATGGCAGCTAACGACCATCTGTAATTGCAGTTCCAGGGGACCTGACAACCTCTTCTGACCTCCATGGGCATTGCACAACATGGGTGCACTTACATACATGCAGGCAATACACACATATATGTAAAACCTGGGTTCAATCCCCAGCAACCACATGGCAGAAGAAAAAAAACCGTCTTTAACTCCAGTTCCAGGGGAATCTGACGCCCTCTTCTGACCTCCGTGGCATTGCACGACATGGGTGCACAGACCTACATGCAGACAGTACATTCATACACATACGAAAATAAATAAAAATTAAAAAAATAAAAAATATTTTAAACAAATAAGTGCATACTATAAAGTTAATTCATTTGAAATAAAAGTGATTGATATTTAGGATACTCATAAGTTTTTCAACTACCACCATTTATATAATGTTTGAACATTTTACCATCTTAAAAAGAAAACTTGTACTTGGTCACAGTCACTTCCCAGTTACTTCCTCCATCACAGCTATAAGCAGCCAATAATCTATTTTCTGTAAATGCCGATTTTGGATATTTGACAAGCATGGCATCATACAGAATGTAGTCCCATGTGGCTGGCTGGCTTCTTCCACCCACTATGATATTTTGGAGGATTATTCATGTTGTGGACCATTCATTTTTCAGGGCTGAATGTTACTTCATTTTACAGATAGACCAAATTTTGCTTACCTGTTCATCAGTTGATAGAAATTTGATATGTTTCAACTTTTTGTCTACTGTGAACAATATTGTTTTGAACACTTGTGGACAAGTTTATTTTGTTATGTGTCTGTGTGTCTATACATATATATATATATATATATATATACAAATATGCATATATAAACATATATCTACATATATAGAGATATCTCTTTTCTCTTCCCTTCCCTTCCCCCTTTCCTTCCCCCTTCCCTTCCCGTTCATTTCCTTTTCTTTCTTTCCTTTTACTGTGTTCTTTTGAGACAAGGTTTTGCATTGTAGCTCAGGCTTGCCTGTAACTTGGTGTGAAGCGCAAATTGGCTCAAACTCAGTGATCCTCTTCTGTCAGCTTCTGCAAGTATTGTACAACACAGATGCATTTACATGCAGGCAATACATTCACACACATAAAATAAAATAATAAAAAGTTTTTTTTAATAACATACATGCAGGCAGTATACTCATACATATATTTTTTTTTTAAAAAAGGACCACTCTGATGACTCTGTTAATATTCCCTAGGAAGAAAGTGGAACTGGGAAGCTAGGGTATGAGGCCGCAAGCAATGATCCAGGCAAAATGTGATAGTAACTGCTTGAGGTGGTTGCTGGGGACATAGTAGAAAGCTACTAGATTCTAGATAGATTTTGAAGATGGAGCCTATATGATTTGCTAGTGAGATTATTCATGGGGTATAAGGAATAGAGAAGAATGGATTCAGATTATGCTTTAAGCCTAAATAATAGGAAAGACAGAGTTTCCATTACGTGAGATAAGGAAGACTGAGAGAGCAGCAAATTTGGAAAGCGGACATAAAAAATTCAGATGCAGATATAATGGGTTTGAGATGCCTAGTAGATGTCTAAATGGAGATGATAATTATGAAGGTTTGTAGTTCAGCAGAAAAATCTGGGCTAGAGATATACACTTGGAATAACTTAGGTTATAGTTGCTATTTAAATTCATTAGATTGGATAAAGTCATTAGTATGGTGCAAATGAATAGAGAGGCTCAAGAACCAGGACTTGATCCACAGCCATGTTCAAAAATCAGAGATGAGGATCCAGCAAAGGTGTTGGAAAAGGAGGAAGCGATGAAGTAGGAGACAAGCATTGTGTGATGGTATCCTAAAAGCTTGCTAGAGGAACATGTTTCAAAAAAGATCCAGGGAGTGATCAACTGTTTGAAATTGAAATGCTTAGGATACATCCAATAATATGAAGAAAAATAACTATGTAGCTCTGGTGGTTTGAATGAGAAGTGTCTCCCATAGGCTCAAGTATTTGAATATTTGGTTAGTTGGTGCCACTCTTTGGGGAGGGTCGTGAAAACTTTAGAAGCTGTGGCCTTGCTGGAGGAAGCACATCATTGAGAGAAGCTTTGAAAATCCATAGCTGGAGAGATGGCTCAGCGGTTAAGAGAACCGACTGCTCTTGCAGAGGACCCAGGTTCGATTCCCAGCACCCACGTGGCAGCTAAGAACCGTCTTTGACTCCAGTTCCAGGGGAATCCGACACCCTCTTCTGACCTCTGAGGCATTGCACGACACGGGTGCACCAACCTACATGCAGACATTCATGTACATAATATGTACAGAACATTCATACACATAATAAATAAAAAAAAAGTTCATAGCTTTGTTCCACTTTCAGCTTGTCCTCCCTGTTTCCTGTGTATGCTTGAAGATGTGAGCTCTCAGCTTTCTGACCTGGCTGCTTCCTGCCATACTTCCCCAACATGATGGAGTCTCTCCCTCTGGAACCCTAAGCCAGCCAGATAAACTCTTTTTCTAAATTACCTTGGTCATGGTGTTTTAGCACAGCAACAGAAAAGTAACTAATGTAGAAGTAATGCAGAAGTTACTGGTGAACCAGACCTGAGGAATTTTGGTGGTGTTGTGGGAGAAAGCCCAATGCACAGAGTAGAACTGCAGAGAACATCAAAGACCAAGGGAAAAATTTTGCTGCAAAAAAGATCAGAGAAGCCGAGTGTGGTGGTGCACACCTTTAATCCCAGCACTCAGGAGGCAGAGGCAGGCGGATCTCTGTGAGTTCAAGGCCAGCCTGATGTACATAGCGAGCTCCAGGCCAGTTGGGACCAAAAGGAGACCTTGTCTCAAGAAGACAAAAAAAAAAAAAAAGATCAGAGAAATGGAAATAACTAGATATAGAAATGAGATTAAGAGGCTACTGTTTTTATGAGGGGATAAATTAATGCATGTCTGTATGCTGATCAGAATGATCTAATATAGAAGAGGAAATAATATTATATAAGACAGAGGAAGGAATTGTTGGAATGAGTTCCAGTAGGGAAGGGCAGGTGGGATCTTGTCTAACTAGTACAGGGCCTAGGTTTCATTAACACAATCGGGCCAATGAGATGGTTCAGTGGGTAAAGATACTTCCTGTGCAAGCCTGACAATGTGAATTGGATCCCTGGAAAACCATGAAAGGGCAGAACATGAGAACTGACTCCACAAAGTTGTCCTCTTACCTCCTCATGAATGCTGCACTGTGGCACATGCACAAATGCACATATTAATAATAGTAATATCAATAAAGGTTTTTAATTCTTTTATTATTTTTATTCTTTATTATTTTTTATGTGTATGAATGTATTGTCTGCATGTAGGTCTGTGCACCCATGTCCTGCAATGCTGCAAAGGTCAGAAGACAGTGTTGGATTCCCCTGGAACTGGAGTCAAAGACAGTGCTCAGCCGCCATGTGGGTGCTGGGAATCGAACCCAGATCCTCTGCAAGAGCAGTCGGCACTCTTAACCGCTAGGCCATCTCTGCAGCCCTTAATAAAGTTTTTAAAAGGGCTAGAGAGACGGCTCCTGGATTATGATTGAGCACTGCTGCTGCAGAGGACCTGAGTTCAGATTCTACCACTCACAACAGGCAGCACACAATTGCCTGTTACTCCAACTCCAGGAAGATCTGAAGTCTCAGGCTCTGCAGAGGCCTGCACACATATGTACATACCCACATACATACACAAACATATACACACATTTGCACATGCATATACACAAATTTTCAAAAGAATGTATACAATTTATCTAGAACAGTGTTTTTCTTCTCTAATTTATTATTTTTTATATTATGGGTATGGGTGTATTACCTACATGTACACCCATGTTGTGCAGTGCCCACAGAGGTGAAAAAAGGGTGCTGGATTCCTCTAGAACTGAAGTTACAGATGGTCGTTACCTGCCATGTGGGTGTTGGGAATCAAATCTGGGTCCTCTGCAAGAACAGCCAGTGTAGAGCAGGGTTTTTCAACTGTGACACTGCTGCCATTTGAGACCAGGTTATGTTCTTTGTTGTAGGGATCTCTTATGTGTATTCTAAGATATTAGATGGGCTGGAGCGCTGTCACAGCAGTTAAAGGCTCACAGTCAAAACGACAAGATGTGAAGCAGCATCCTTGGCCCTTATGCACTAGATGTCAATAGCATTCCCCTCTCAGTCATGACAAACAGAAATATCCCAGACACTGCCAAAGAGGTTGCACAAGACATCCCCTCTCCCAGGACATTTCAAATTGTCACAACTGGATGTTTGGGGTGGGTGTTGCAGACATTTAATGAATAGAGGCCGGCCATGTTGTAAAACATATTAATACTATGATTCACACAGGAGCTCCTACAATAGGACTACCCAGTCCCCATTAACAGGATTGTGGTAGAAAAACACTAATCTAGGCATAGGAGGCCACAGATGGCAGGTACATCCTAGCAGAAGTTCACTTCAAATTGCTTCCATTTTTCACCAGGTTTGGGGAGGAGATAAAGGAGGTTTAGGAAAAGGAGATATGAAACTGTCACATAAGGGAGATAGATAACATATGACAGGAGAAGTGGACACCCTACTGGGCTGCAGATTTTGCTTGAGGCAAGTAGTGGTGGATTTAATATGAAACCAGTCCACCTGAACGTATGGTTTTCTTGGGCCAATGGCAGAGTAGGGAGAGAGTGGATTGAAGAGATTCTGGTTTTGCCAATAGGACAAAGAAGCAGCTGTGAACGGTGATATACACCTGTAATCCCAGCACTCTGGAGGCAGAGGCAAGGGGACTGATGCGAATACAAAGTCAGTCTGGTCTACATGCCAAGTTCTAGGCTAGCCACAGCTTCACAGTGAAACCCTGTCTCACAAAAAAGCAAGGGTGGGGCTGGAGAGATGACCTAGCGGTTAAGAGCACTGGACTGCTCTTGCAGAGGACCGGAGTTCGATCCCCAGCACCCACATGGCGGCTGAGAACCATCTTTAACTCCAGTTCCAGGGGAATCCAACACCCTCTTCTGACCTCTGGGGCAGTGCACAACACGGGTGCACAGACCTACATGCAGACAGTATATTCATATAAAAAAAAAAAAAAAGCAAGGGCCTATAGAGATGGCTTAGTGGTTAAGAATACTTGCTGCTCTTACAAAGGACCTAGGTTTGGTTCCCAACCCACATGGTGGCTCACAACCATTAAGTTTCAAGGTATCTAACAGCCTCTTCTGGCCTCCTTGGGCACTAGGCACGCTTGTGGTACGCATACACACATGCAGGCAAAACACTCTTACACATAAAAGACAATAAATAAATCTCTTTTTTAAAAAAAAGCAAAAGCAAACAAAAAGTATAAAGAAGCAATGAAGCAACCAACAAATGATTTAAAATGACACAGAATCTGAGCTGAATTAGAAGACAGAAATATAAGGGACTATGGAAAGATAGGAGGCAAGAAGCAACAAATGTCTATAATGATAGGTATGTTTTGAACATGAGGAGCTACAAAAGGTAATTATGGTAAGTTCTGCCATAGTACAGTAATAATGTGCTTTCCCAAGTAAATTCCCAGTACACACTAAGGACAGAGTATAACAGTTGGCAAATGAAATCAAGTAAACTGGGCTTCCTAAATGGGGCTATGGTTTCTTAAATGAAACTGCTTTCCATAAGTGAAGCCAAACATTGGGGAAGCAACACTCACCATCTAAGAAATAAAAGAACTCAAAACCTTTGAGCTGACATGTAGTACTTATTATTAGTTTCCTTTACATATTTTGTTAGGGTTGCTCAGGTCTTTGGGGGTGTCAGGCCTCACAAATTTAACTGAAATGACAGGCAAAACTGTCATCATCTGAGGCATTGTCTTCAACTTTTGATGGTTTCAAGTTGAAAGTCAACAATTGTTTCCAGCATAATCACAGTTCTTATTTTTGAGAATTTTGTTTAGAAATTGCAAAAGGTTTTTTTTTTTAGTATCTACTTCATTACTGACAAGCAGAAAAAAAAAGACAAGAGGCCAACACCACTGTTACAGGGACATGTGGCATTTATGGACTTTGTCATTGCACAATCACTTAAATATCAGAGGCCCAGCCCTACCACTCATTAGCTGAAAGGTTGTGGGCAAGGCACTCCAAGTCCTCTGCATCAATTTCTTCAGTTTAAAAATACACAAATCATCAATAAAAGTATTTTAAAAAAGAATCTACTATTGTGCATTTCAGAGGGATTTCTTGATCTTCCAACCTCTGCTTCTCTTTATATTATATAGCATGTTATATTTGTTACAATAGAAGTCTTCTTATATTACCTTGAAATCTTTTCCCATTGTTTTCCTAAATGCCATACTTCACCTGAAAATAGTAAGTGCTAGATAAGCATAACCTTTGTTTATCCAGAGGCCAACAAAATGTCTGAAGCTAATTATCTTCATTGATCACTATAGTTTTTTTTTCTTTTTTTTTTTTTTATGTGTATGAGCATACTGTCTGCACGTATCTAGGTGCACCCCTGTCATGCAAAGCTGCGGAGGTCAGAAGAGGGTGACGATTCCCCTGGAGTTAAAGATGGTTCTTGGCCGCCACATGGGTGCTAGGAATTGAATCTGGGTCCTTTGCAAGAGCAATTGGTGCTCTTAACCACTGAGCCATCTCTCCAGCCCCCTAATCATTTTCTTTTAAAAGCATAAATTTTTTAATCTTACAGTGCTTGCTCTGAAGATAATGTCAATTCACAAATAGATCTTTCTCCTTTCTGACACCTAAATGCTTAAATAAAATGATTAAATGCAATATAAAGGACTAATTTATGTAAAAAATGGAGATAGTTACATCCTGGCTATCACAAAGAGCTATTACTCAAGAAAGTATGCGAAAGTACTTTTTTTTTTTTTTTGGTCTTTTTCGAGACAGGGTTTCCCTGTAGCCCCAGCTGTCCTGGAACTCACTCTGTAGACCAGGCTGGCCTTGAACTCACAAAGATCCGCCTGCCTCTGCCTCCGCGAAAGTACTTTGTAAGCTAGTTTGTACTTTACTAACATTAATCATTGTGACTATCCTTCCAGAGGGACAGGGAGTGTGGAATGCAAGTCTCCTTTCAAGTTAGAATGGAGAAAAAAAAAAAACAAAAAACAAAAAACAGAAGGCAGAATCCTATGTTATATGCATTAGTGAAGCACCAGCTTCTTTTCTACAGAAGTCTTGTGGGAATGGAGCGTGCCTAAAATATGCATTTGGCAAACCACCCTTATAGCCAAGGGCAGAGAGAAGGCAGGAGGGAAAGCAAAGCATTCCCCCGAAGACAAACCAAAACAACCAGTAGGTATAATTTTAAGGATAATTCTTGGCCGCCTTGTTTTGAATTGATAGAAGGTTGGAAATAGGTGGGATATAGAACTCATTTGGTCTCTCAGGAATCATTACAGCCTGCTGAGTAGCAGGAAACATGGGACTTTTGTGAATACATCCTCCAGCTGATGGTTGGCCACTCATGGCTCTCACTACCAATAATCTGCACATCGAATGCACAAATGGCCTCTCAAAAATGAATCAACAAAAAGGCAGGGTGGCGCTGAGGATACAGCACAGTTGATAAAGTGATTGCCTAACATGCTCAAAGACCTAGCTTCAATCTCTAGCACCCTATAAAACTGGGTATGGTGGCATGTGCTTGTAACCATAGAAGTCAGGAGGTAGAGAAGTAGGGGATCAAAAGTTCCAGGTCATCCTTGGCTACATAGCCAGTTTGAGGCCATACTGGGCTACATGAGACCCTGTGTCAAAATTAAAAAAAAAAAAAAAAGTAATTAGAAAACCAAAATAGTATCATTAACTAGGTTCTGTGGAGAAATATTTATGTGTGTGTGTGTGTGTGTGTGTGTGTGTGTGTGTGTGTGTGTGTGATGCAGCGAAACTGGCTTCATTCTTCTATGGGGAAAATGAAGATAACCTTTAGACCCAGAGTGAAATAAGGGTGTTTAGCCCAATCCTTGGATTTCATAAGAGATGGGATATGGGAGGTTGAACTGACTAACTCAAGAGAACACAGCTTGTGAGCAGGGGCAGAGTACCGAATTTCTTGCTCAGAGGGTACTGTTTGAATTCTTCATAAATTACAAACACTGGATCATCACTTTCATTTTGCATTTAGCCCCCCAAGTTCTGTGACTGGCAGCCACGAAGAGTTGGCCTATACACAACCAGCACTCCTAGCCCTAGACAAACGGGTCCAAGTGGAAGGTGGCTTTGGGAGGGGAAAGAATGTTGGGAAGGTTTCAGGAGAGTAAGAGAGCCGCAGCCTAGACCCTTTCCAGCCCTGGCAAGACGCCCTTATAAACAAACATGGCGCCACACCCCCAAACCCTACCGCTGCCTGATTTCTTCAGCTCCGGGGACGCTTTTCCTTCTCCCAGCTTCGGATTCCCACGCTGCTGGAACCGGCGACCTTCGGATGACTTCCTCCAGGACAAATCAGTCCCATAGCTCAAGACTCAGTTTGCCAGTGAAAGTGCGGGTCCCCCAAGAGCTGCGGGAAGGTGCCGGAAGCAGCTGCGCTGAGACAGCAGACTTCTGCCCTTCGGGTGAACTCAGCCCAGGCTGAGGGGAAGCTCAAAGTAAGGAAGTTGGGAGGACCGTGGACTCGGCCAAGAGGGGTGGCTCAAGACAGGACCAACCCGGGTGACGGGCAGGTACAAATTGAATCTGAATTCCAGAAGTCTGGGGCCCAAAATCCCACTTTGAATTTCGCGCCTCAGGGACAGGGCGGTCCCTCATCAGAAGGCGGGGCTTTGGGCGGGGACGTTGAGTCTGACGAAATCTTTAATACGGTTCTAAGAAGCTTTCTCCTCGTTGAGGTTCCATAGTGTAGTGGTTATCACGTCTGCTTTACACGCAGAAGGGCCTGGGTTCGAGCCCCAGTGGAACCAGGTTTGGGAAGTACGACTTCCTGTTTTTCATTGTTTAATGAGATAAAAGCTGATTTCAGTTCTTTTCTACTGTAATCTTTTTTTTCCTCTCCCTCTTCCTGAAACATTTCTCAGAAGCGAAATTACAAGGCAGCTATCTGTCAAGGTCACGGCCGCCATCGCCGGACCCCAGAAATAGTCCAGAGTGGAGACAGGACGAGTTGGCCTGGGCCCAAGGCTACCCCTCTTCTCAGCGGTACTCTCTGGCAATTCATGGGGAGCACCAATCCCCTGGAGCCAGAACTGGCCGGCCCCCAAAACCTCCAACAAAATGTCCACACAGCAGTGCCATGACTGTGGCTAAATTATTGAATATTGATTATGATTATGATTAAAGATTTACTGTTTCATTAAACTCTAAAATACAGAGCAAGATAAGGAGCAGTCTTTTACAATACAACTGTGGGTTTGGTGGAATATTCATCAATTTAAGGGACAATTCATATACAATACAAAATAAATCCCAGGCTTTATTTTATTTACTGATTACATTCTTTTACAATTTCATAAATGTATGTAAAGCATTCTGTGGGTATTTTTTTGTTTGCTTGTCTTTTGTTTTGTTTTGCTTTTGACACTGTCTCACTGTGTCGCTCTGGCAAGCCTGAAACTTGCTATGTAGACCAGTATGGCCCCAAACTCACAGAAATCCGCCTGCCTCTACTTCCCCAAAGCTGGAATTAAAGTCGTGTGCCACCATACCTGGCATACATTGCATTCTGATTACTCTCGCCACAACCCCCTACCCAATGTCAGGCTTTCTAGTCATCCAGGTAATGCTGACTAGGTGAGCAAGTGTTTCTCTACTTCATGTTTGCTTCTTACTCTTTTATTACAGTTTCACTATGAGCAGGGAAACTCTTTTTGGGTGAGTGGTGGCTTTTTCATCTTTGACTAAAGGAATGAATGAAATATGTATGCCTGGGATCCTGGAAGCCCTGGAGACTCCGGAGGCCAGGGGAGGGTTAGTGATGGCAAAGAACTAAAAGGGAAAAGAAAAACTTCAGTTATACTATGCGTGTGTATGTTTGTGGGTGTGTGGGGAGGGGGTGGGGTGGAGTTGTTCGTCTTTTGTTTTTTTTTTTTTTTTTTTTTTTTTTTTTTTTT
>VZQC01004570.1:609123-723939 GCA_009823505.1 Rhizomys pruinosus
GCATCTTTCTCTGCTTTTTTGTTTTGTTTTGTTTTCATTTTTTTAAACAATAAGTGATAATTTGTGAGTACAAGCATCCTTCATGTAAAACCAATTTGCAAGCAGTTGTGCCCAAACCCACACAGCTCATGCGTCCCACCATCCAGCAGGGGGGGGGGGGCTTGTATGTTCAATCAAGTTGATCAAATGAGTGTCCAGTCTATATTGTTGTAGTTTCACCAACCATTAAAATGTACAGTTCAGTAATGTTAGTATTACTGTGAACAGATCTCCAGAACTTTTTCCATCTTGTGAAAATGAAGCTCTATCCCCATCAACTACTCTTCCATTTTCTTCCCATCAACTTTATTTTGAATGACTATGTAATGAGGATAGCTAAGTATACCAGACATTGATATAAGTATTTTGTTTTGTTTTGTTATGCTGGGAATCAAGGTAAACTACATCTAGTCTTAGGATGTGTGTTTGTATCATCCCTAAGGGGGATGACATAAAATACTCAAAAAGACTCAAAATATTCCTTGATATAGACTTTTTAAAAAATATTTCATTTTTTAAAATTTTCTGTATATGAGTGTTTTGCCTTCATTATGTAACTGCACCACATGCATGTCATTCCATAGGAGGCCAGAAGTGGGCATCATATCCCCTGGAACTGTAATTATGGATGATTGTGAGCCACCATGTAGGTTCTAGGAACTGAAACCCAGGTTCTCTGTAAGAGTAGACAGTGCTCTTAACCACTGAGTCATCTTTCCATCCCCTGAGGTAGACTTTATTATCATCATCTTACATATAGAAAATTTGCCTTGGGGTCATGGCACAGCAAGTAGTCACACTAGAATTTCCTTCTAGCTCAATCTGAAAACTGTGCTCTTCACCAGCCCCCTAACCTTGAACATTATGGTTGCATTATTATAAGCAACTCAACATTGCTCATTCATATGTCTAACTGACCCCACCACCACCAAAATTACCATTTTCCTGAGTGAGTAGGTGTCAACATGATGCTGAGTTCTTCTGTGAGAAGGGACTCTGTGACATTTCTCTGCAAATTGAGAATGTCTATGTTCAAGATCACTCCCTAGAAAAGGATGACAGGTAAAGACTAATACCTGTGTCTGTCTTCTGATTCTAGTATCTATTTCTGTGTGCCCCATACATTTGAAGATAGAATAAAACCAGTATCTCCTTTGCTGAATGAACTTCAGTCGACAATGTGTTCTCTGCAACTTCTTGTTGAGGCAGGTAACTGTGTGGATTAACTTGAGGGGGCTCAGTGGAAGATCTAAGAACTAAACAGAATAAGATGCTTAGTGAACCCAGTGCTCAAGATAATCGCCTGCTCCTAGGCCAGCTCTCTACTTCAGTTTAGGTAGAGCTGTGGCCAAGGACGAGGGGAAAATGCCATGCAAGACAGAGGGATTCTTCTTATTACTTCTCTTTGGCTATGAAGGTATGTGTAATTCAGCAATTGGCATTCATTACAGACTAAATGATGCAATTTAATAAAGACAATAGTTGATACATAGAAATACCTGAATAATAAAAAAATTATTAGTGAAGAGCACATTAATTAGTTAATGGGTTATTAATAAACAACAATCATCTTTGTGTGGATACGTTTTTCATTGTCTTGCTACTGGCTTAATGGTTCTGTGGGAGCCTTCTAAAGTTCAAAAAGATGTTAAAATCCAGCAGAAAGGAAGAGCCTCTGACATTGTATAAAACTGTAAATTGCAGCAATGTATGAGAAAGCATGTGTTCTTGAAATACTTTCTGAGTCAAAGTTAGAGCAATTGTAGAATTTAATCTTCAAACCTCACTATTATTGAGGGTGAAGGGTGAAGCTATTAATAGGTCTGCTGGGACAAGTGTAAACCAGGACTGTCCCAAGCAAATCAGGACAAAAGGTCACCCTAGTTTAAATATGGATTAGCATAAGGCCAAGTACCACTGGAGTCGAATAGAAATTTAATAAAATAATCCGAGAGTCAGGAACCCGTAAAGACTCAATCCTCTCCATCACTTTAGAATTTCTAAATGTGGCCCTGGGAGGCATGCTATGCTTAAATAAGGACAAATTAAAGCAAATCTCTAAAACGTCAATCAAATAAACTTTTAGGTTCTCTCTCAATCTTAGAAATAATATTCTTTCATGCCTCTTTCAAGTCTCAAGTGCCCATGAATTCAGATTTTTTTTTCTTAGTTCATTCATTCAGACATTAAAAATTGGTAGGACAGAGGCAGTGGGAAGAAATTTACACTACAATTACACAATATCTCCTACATTCCCATGTATCAAAGACTTGATTACCAGTGAAGCAGACTTCAGAGTTAATCAGATCAGAAAAACAATTCACTGACATTAAAATTTGATTGACCACATTAGGGAGCAGATCATGAAGGCATGTCCATGGGGGCTACATTTTGCTCCTAGTCCTCTTTTCTCCCTCATCTTCTCAGCCACAACAAAGTACACAGAGTCTCTCTAGTACATTCTACATGATCTCATGTGTGTCTCACTGCAACTCAGAAGCAACATAGTCAATTGACCACGTCCTGAAACCTCTAAAAACATGAGCCAAAATAAATATTTCCTACCATTGACTTGATTTTCCTCAATATTTTGTCATAGAGCAGAAATCTGACTAATACAAAGGCAAATGACTTCATCTAAAGTAATTATTTTTAATTTACCTTTTCACAAGCAATCCCACTTGAAAATTTTCCTTTTTGACATGTCTCCAACAAGTGACATAAAGATTCATATTAATAGGTTTATTGTAAATTAGAACTTTATTTTAAATGATGAGACATTAGAAATAGGCTAAAACAAATATAGAATATAACCCTTTCATTAAGCAGCAAAAATGAACTTCTCCGGATAAATTATGAATATTTACTTACAAATAGGCAGTCTTGAGCTCTCTGGAATTTGATAAATGATTTTATACAATTTCTATATATTTGTAAAAAACTAAAATTGAACTGATTATAATTTCTTTCCTATTATATGCTGATGTTAATTTATTTATTTATATTTTTGTGTTGATGTTTAATTAAGTACATTTCCTTTAACTATATTATCTTCTTCAATTATATCTTCTTGAAACTATTTACTTTCACATACTTAAAATATTCTGTATGTATACTTTTTCAAGATTGGTGTTGAGCTATGTGTTATGTGTTAATCTTAATATGTTATTTTGAAATGGTAAAACCAAAATTAAAACCTGTGTAGTATCAAAGTACTGTACACATACTTATATGGGAAACATAATACTGTAAAAATTATAATAGAGAATTGATAATTTAATTCATAGAAATAATGTTTTCATTATTTTTATAAAGGTATCAAAATATCACAAAAGTAATGCATATACTTAAACATCTCCTTCAGTAAGTTTTCTCAAATGTTTACACAAATGTGAACAATATCAAAACTGGAAAACTAATATTGACATACTACTGCTAATAAATTTATTTTATTAAAAAATTGGTAGAAGGAGCTGGGCATGATGGCTCATGACTGTAATCCCAGCACTCGGGAGGCAAAAGCAGGCGGATCTCTGTGAGTTTTTGGCCAGCCTGGTTTAGTGATTTCCAGGACAGCTGGGGCTACAAGGAGACCCTGTCTCAAAAAGACAAAAACAAAAATTAGTAGAAGGGCTGTGAATGTAGCTCAATAATACATCACTTGCCTAGCCTTCATGAGACCCTGGGTTCAAACTCCAGAAACACAGGAGGAGGGGAGGGACAAAAGACTTCTTTGTCTGGCACCTTGCACACACCAGCATTCCCAACACTAAGCAGACTAAGGCACAAAGGTCATGAGTTCAAAGCCAGCTTCAGTTGAGTAGAGTCTGAGTTACCTGAGACCCTGTCTCAAAAAAGAAAGGGGAAGTTAAAAGAGGGGGAAGGTTCTAAGCTAGCCCAAGCCACATAGTAAGATCCTATTTGGAAGGGAAGGAGGGAGGGACGGAGGGGGAAGGAAAGAAGGAAGGAAGGAAAGAAAGAAAGTGCTTAAATTTTTGTGGCCATTTTGTGTTATAAATATTACAGGGAAGACAGGGCATCTCTACTCTGCAAATGACCTGGTAGGCAGAGAAGATGAAACACACAAGTAGAGTCAGAATGTCTGCTTTATAATATTTTTATTTATTTATTTATTTATTTATTTATTTATTTATTTAACGACAAGGTCTCTCTGCATAGCCCCAACTGACCTACAATTTGTTATGTAAACCAGGCTGGCCTGACCTGAATCTCATAGAGATCCACCTGCATCTGCCTCCTGAGTACTGGGATTAAAGGTGTGCTCAATGATGCCAAGCTTCTCTCTTATATTATTGGTAGTGAAGTGTCTACTTTTATGGAGTCCTCAGTCTTGTGACTTCTATTATTTAGTCACATTTCTAGTATTTGGAAAGACTTGGTTAAGTATAATACCAAAGTCATATTGCAAAGCCTAAGATATAGATTTCTTTTATTCTGTCTTTTCTTTATTCTTCTTGTAGTTTTGAGACAGGATCTCACAGTGTAGCCCAGGGTGACCTTTGAACTCACAGTAGTCCTCCTGCTTACATCTCCTGACTGCTGAGATTTCAAGAATGATCCCTCACACCCAGTTTATTTTAAATTAGTGATTATTCAACCAAATGTCAAGGTTCCACCCTCACCTCTGGGAATTATGAGTCAACAACATATACCGGTGACTTTTTTCCTTCAGGCCTAGAGATGGAGCCCAGAGCCTTGTGCATGCTAAGCAAGCACTCTACCCCTCAGCTATACCCTATTTGTTCCAGTAACTCTTTTTTTTTTTATGTGTATTGGCTGCAAGTAGGTAGGTGGAATTGTGTCATGCAGTGCCCATGGAGGTCAGAAGAGGGGGTTAGAACCCCTGGAACTGGAGTTATGGATGGTTGTTAGCCACCATCTGGGTGCTAGGAATCAAATCCGGGTCGTCTGCAAGAGCTGCCAGTGCTCTTAACTGCTGAGCCATCTGTCCAGCTCCATAACGCTTAATGCTTTCTAATGTTTGGGGGATTTTGTTGTTTCTCTTTTGTCCCTTGCCCTTTCCTCACAAAAATATCTATCATAGTCTTAGGTTCAAATATCCTGTTTTGTTTGTACAGACATCTACGACGCTCACCTTAGATTTCTCTCTCTCTCTCTCTCTCTCTCTCTCCATGGAGAATCATTTGTTCATTTGTCTGTTCTTTCAAGAATCTGGGGCTGGGGCTGGGGAGATGGCTCAGTTGTTAAAAGTGCTACAGCTCAAGTCTAAGGACCTGAATTCAATTCCTAGAATGCACATAAAAGGCCAGTCGTGGTGACCATATGTTTCAATCCCAGTGCTAGGGATGCAGAGACCTGGAGTTGTTTGGTCAGCCAACCTAGGCTACGTGGTAAGCTCCAGGCCAATGAAAGACACTCTCTAAGGAAAAAAAAAGAAAAACAAACAAACAAACAAATAAATAAAGTAAAACAAACCAAGATGGATGGTGGCTCGTGAGGAAGGACACCCAAGTTTGTCCTCTGACTTCCACAAGCACAAGTACATCAAACTTTTACCTGAATATCTGGAAGAATTTAACACTCAAGAAAGATCCTATAGTCTAACAACCCTACTCCTTTGGAAGAAATCGTTTAATTTAATAATGGTGTGCGTGGGGGGAGGGGTATAGGTGTGTGGTGTATTTGCACCTATTGGGGAGGTGCTTGAGTCCTCAGTGATCCTCCTATTTTTACCCCCCACACACAGTTACTGGGGCTACAGGTCCAGCTTCTGACGTGGGTATAAGGATCTGAACTCAGGGCCTTAAGCTGTGCAGGAAAAGTTCTTACCCTTGAGCTGTTTCTCTAAATCCCTACTACATTTTTTTTAGACCTGCCCTTTTCAGACTCTGTAACAAAAGGCAAGCTGTGGAAAACAGAAGATTGGCCTCTCATTTTCTATAATTTCTAATGCTTATGCATGGCTGAGGATCTCCAGAAATATCCAGCAAGAGCAGAGATACCATCTGTCCAAGTAGAAAGGTTGAGTGGGAAGGCATGAGGAGACTAAATTGTCTCAGGCACCTAACCCAGGCCCTCTATCTCTCACCCCGCTTAGTAGCAAACCAACTAGCCAAAAATGGCCAGCACGATGTGGTCACCTTTCTCTGTACTCTACTCTGAGTCAAAATGGATGCTATAGGAGAGAGAGGACAAATACAGGACACAGTGGCTGCACTTAATCAGTTTATTGACCAGATGGAGACATAAAGCCAACAGACTTGGGAAAGATGCATTCCATTGGACAGCCGGGAACTCAACACAAAGGTTCTCTGGCTCATTTACTCTTTGCTGTTTCTATTCTTCAGTGACAGCATGAAGTAAGATCATGAAGTAAAATCAATGGATGGGCTTTGCTTCTGTACCCAATGAAGGTTCATTTGGGAATGTGAATGTCATTGTAGTACAACAACCACACATGTGGTAGAATTGAGTTGGGCGCCTATCTAGCCTCCACTGCCCATTTTGTGCTCTGTGCAAATAAAGAATATTAAAATATCCATCCAGGCGGGGCATGGTGAAACACAGCTTTAAGCCTAACACTCAGGAGCCAAAGGATTTCTGAGCTCCAGGCCAGCCAGGGCTATACGGTGAAACCCTGTCTTAAAATGTGTTAGTCCATTCCCTGGCCATATTTCTTGTACAAAGAAAAAATAAGCAGCCATCCAGCCCCACATCTTACAGGTAACTATATCCCTTTTGCAGGCATGCAAACCATCAGGGATTGTAAAAAGCAACTTTTTTGAGCTGTAAGTTATAGGCCATTTAATACATGCAAGTACAGTTCAATAGTTCTTAATATACTTACAGATTTGTGGGACACAGGGTCTAATTTTAGAACATTTTCACCTTTCCAAACATTCAACACTAACTCTCTATTCTCCCCATCCCCACACCCCCAGCTCCAGGCATCCACAAATTTGCTTTCTGTCTAGAGATTCACTCCTTCTGGACATTACATTGAAATTGTATTACATGACATGTGGTCTTTTGTCTTTTACTTAGCATATATCTTTGAGGTTCATCTGTGTTGAAGCATGAAAGAATAACACATTTTACCCATGAATATGCCTGTTGCCTAAAATAGCACCACTTTCACAGCAGAAGCAATTTTCTTCTTTTTCTTCCTGAGAGGGACATGGTTTCAGCCTGCTGCCTTTCTCCTGTGTCTTATTCCTGTTTCTCAAGTAGATTAAGAGGCCCGTTACTGGTTTTTATCATTCATAGTTTTATGCTTTTCTCCTCAGCATCATCTGCTTCTATGGGAAAGAGTGCTGTATTTAGTGATATCCAATCGAAGAGATAAAAATAATCTCTGTATCTCTAAGGCACAATTTTCCTCACAGGCTTGTAAGATTCATGCAAAGAAAAAGGCACGCCTTGAGTTTTCTTGCTGTGGTGACAAGGGTTTCCCCAGTGGAGTAGCCCCTTGGATAAAAGGGCACATGAGCCCATATTGTACAAATGATGAGCAAATGGCAGAAATCACACATAACATGTGGCAGAATCATGAAAACCATCTGTGTGGGCAGAAAAATATGCAGTCACAAGACTGAAATCTTTTATGATTTTCCCTTTAAAAGATGCTGGCAGCTTTTAAAGGGAAAATCACACACACACACACACACACACACACAAATCTTTGTGTGTGCCTTTTTCTTTCTTTCTTTCTTTCTTTCTTTCTTTCTTTCTTTCTTCCTTCCTTCCTTCCTTCCTTCCTTCCTTCCTTCCTTCCTTCCTTCCAACAATGTTATCTTCTGATATGATGATATGCTGTAGATAAAAAAATACTTCTGCTTTTGTTCCCCAGTTGTTTGGGTGATTAAATCATTTTGGGGAATTGCAGCAGCTACTTTCTCATTCGTTGCTCCCTTGGTGACAGCATTTCCTGTAAAATGCCTGCTGTTCTCTCTTTCTCTGCTCATTTCCATAAGGATCTGGCACCTCAGAATTCCCAGGATGCCTGCAGACAAATGCTTACCAGGGAGGGGATCCAGGGGAGGGGGTGGGGAAATCCTGCAAGAACTCAACTCCAAATCTAACTGGAGCATAGGAACAGCAACAGGACTGCCTTTGGAACCTTCATTCCACAGTAGAAGGTGGCCTGGTCCCACTCCTACCCCTCCAGGGAGGATGAAAAAGTCTCTGAACGCCATTTTGTTGAGCCTTTCATGAACTATGGGTTAGCTTCACCTGCAGCCGAATGCATGCTCTTCAGGGACAGATTGGCTTTTGAGCTTTCACCTTTAGTCTCCCACAAAGAGTCTTGGCAAACTGATACTTATCCAACTGACAGGACCTCTAGAAAACTATCTCTTGGCTATTCCAATGTCTCTTGAGGGTAGAAGATGGAGCAGAGTGGCTCATGATTAACTACCAAGTCAGATAGGTACGGATTGCTCATTCACAGGGACTCAGTGGTCTCATACATATATCTCAGGGTGGCTTCAAATTCACTATGTAGCAAAGGATGACCTTGAACTTCTGGTTCTTCTTCCTCCATCTCCCAAATGCTGTGATTATAGGCATGTGTGATACTCTGCATGGTTTATGTGGTGCTGGGATGGAACCCAGGGCAAGCATTCTACCAACTGGGCTATATCCCCATGCCTGATTACACTGAAAGAAAGAAATGGAGGTGAGGGGGAGAAAGTGAAAAAGGTTGGACACAAAGAACAAAAGTTATGAGTTAGGAAAAGTCCTCTTTATAACAGAGGAGATATGGAGGGAGAGAAGTTGGTGAAGTAGAAGGATTTGAAGGGGGAAAATTCTGTGGATCAGGACATGGCAAGAAATACACAGAACAAAAGATACATAAGGAGAGATGGGTGGTGGACAGATCACAGTGACTGAAAAATACAATATTATACTCAAGTAGAGATAAGGAAATGTATAGAAGGGGACTCAGCCGAAGATCTTGAGCAGGTGTGTTTCATTTCTCTGCTTTGGCAGATGAAGTATGTATGAGAGAGCAGCTGTTGTAGTGTGGAGGGCATGGCATGGAATGGTAAGAGCAGACAACAGCTACAGAATGGAAAGATGAAGCCCCATTTTTGAATTGTCATATTGTTTCACTTTTGATTATTTTCACTGTGGCATAGGTTTCCATTGTGGGAATTTATCAGAATGTATCTGTATTCTTTTTCAAAATTGAGAAAATATATATGTATAAGTGTTTTGCCTGCATGTATGTAAATGAACCCACATGCAATGCCTGGGGAGGCCAGAAGAGGGCAGTGGGTCCCCTGGTTCTAGAGTTACAAATGATTGTTAGCCACCATGTGGATGCTGGGTACTGAACCCCTATATTCTGTGAGAACAGCCAGTGCTCTTACCCGCTGAGCCATCTCTCCAGCTCCCAACTGTACTCTTGATGGTCATATGAGTGCTTCGAGTTGAAGGTTATTACAAGTATAGCTTCCATGGATAATCTAGTATAAGTTTTATTTTTGAAGAACACAGGAATACATTCCTAGTTAGGAGAGGAAGGCTATGTTAAAGGGAACACGTATGTTCAGTATCAATATAAATCACCAAACAGCTAACCAGAGAGGCTACAATACCTTCCACCCCCAACAGCAGCATATGAGAGTTTGGTTGCTTCATAACTTACTGAAATTTGATGGTGTGTGTGTGGAGTAATCTAAGCTCTCAAAGGAAACAGGCTTATTCAGAGTGGAGGAAACTGACAAAAGTCAGGAAAGGGTGAGAGCTTACAATATGGGAGTGTGGACGGGCAGTGCAAAGAAGAACTCACTGGATTTGAAATTAGAAGCAATTGGCAACATCTTTTTCTGTTTTGTTTATTTTTGGCCTTTTTGAGACAGGGCCTCCCTCTCCCTGTACCACAGCCAGCCTGGAACTCACTATGGAGACAGGCTGGCCTTGATCTCACAGAGATCCACTTGCTTCTGCCTCCCTAGTGCTGGGATCAAGGGCATGGACCACCACACCCAGCTTGGTAGTGTCTTTTATAAAAGATAGATTTGTTTACTGTATTTTACGTGCACATTAGTGCCTTCATGTATACATGTGCACCATGTGCATGCCTGGTCCCCACGGGGGGCAGAAGAGGATGCTGAATCCCCTAAAACTGGAGTTGCAGATGGATATGAGCTGCCATATGGGTGTTAGGAACTGAACCTGAGTCCTCTGCAAGCACAGTTCACTTAACTCCTGAACAATTTCTGTACTCCCAAAGGCAAGTTCTTTTGATAGCACAGGTCTTGTCACTATGGTAAATTTGGTCAGCTATTATATAACAAAATACCACAAACTGATTTACTTGTGACAATAGAGCTCCATTGTTCACAGTTCTTGAGGCTGGGGTGTCCCTGATCAAGGTCCTACCAAATTCTGTGTCTGGTGAGGGTTGCCTTCTGGTTCATAGATAGTGCTTTTTCCCTATGTCCTCACATATGGAAGAGGTAACTAGCTCTCTGGTTCCTCTTATTAGAGTACTAGTTGCATTGAGGACAGACAGCCGAATCACTGCTCAAAGGTGACAGCTACCTTCCGAAGCCTCTACCAATCACAATACTAATCATACTGGAAAGAGAATTCAACATAGGAACTTGACAGGGGATCTGACACCCTCTTCTGACCTCTGCAGGCATTGCACGACAAGGGTGCACTTACAAGCAGGCAATAGGTTCGTACACATAAAATAAAAATACTAAAAAATAAAATAAATATATTTAAAGAGTTCAAGGGCAGTCTTGGCTACATAGCAAGTTTGAGGCTAACGTGAGCTACATGAGATCCAGTCTCAGAAAAACAAGAACAATAACAGAAAACATGAGCATTTCTTACCTTTCAGTGCTACCCTAGAGGGTCAATTCTGTCAATACCAGGTGACTAACAGTGGAACAAAGGCCTAGAAGAGATTGCAATGTGGTGGCTGAAGATCAGGCCTGACCTTGAACCTTTCTAGGTTGAGATATGGTCCCTCAACTCCCCTAACAATATACGTATCAAAGTATTTATCATGAGAATTGCCCCATGGTGTCTTCTTCCAGGTCTTCGAGCCCCCTCCTCGACCTGGGCAGAGAACAAGTCTTCTGTTTCAGGGGGCCTGAGTCCTAGTCTAGTGCCAAGTTAACAGTGGACACAACAATGTGGCCACAGAATGGGTAAATATGTATTTGTCGAATGTCAGCTTTTACAACTATGATGAAAAAATCAGACCCTACTCTTAAGCTGAAAGAGTTTTTTGATTGGTTTGGTTTGGTTTGGTTTGGTTTGGGGTTTGGTGGGCATCAGATTCACTTGTTAAATAGCCAAATGGAGGGGCAATTTATATTTCCCATTTACTGCACTTGACTTTCTTTTGAATTCTTTATAATAGGTATGTATTGTTTTATAGCAAGAACAGGAATAAAGGGATTGGTTGCAGAAAAGGAGAAGTGGAGCTTTGGTTCTACTGATGAGAAAATTAACATCTTTTCCTTATCCATTGTAAGATTCATGGCTGAGATTCCTTGTGACAAAAGAAAGATTAATAAAAACATACAAATTGAGGCTGTAAAGATAGCTCAGCCAGTAAAGTGCTTGATATGCAAGTAGTAGACCTTAGTCCAATCCCCAGAACCTACATTTAAAAAGCTGGGCATAGCCGGGTGTGGTTGCTCATGCCTTTAATCCTGGCACTTAGGAGGCAGAGGCAGGCGGATCTTTGTGAGTTCAAGGCTAGCCTGGTCTACAGAGCAAGTTCCAGGACAGCTGGGACTACAGGGAGACCCTGTCTTGAAAAGACCAAAAAATAAAAGATAAAAAAATAAAAATAAAAAAATAAAAAATAAAAAGCTGGGCACAATGGGGAGGAGGAGATAGGGGGATCCCTAGGGCTTGCTGGAGAGCCATCATAATCTGCTTGTCCAGTTCCAGGCCAATGAGAGACCATGTCTCAACAGAAGGGTAGATGAATCCTGAGAAACAACATATGAGACTGTCTTGTAAAATACACACACACACTTAAGTTTTAACATAGAAATAAAGTAAAGAGTGAGAAGAGATGAACCCTTATTCATGCCTATATGGGTGTAAATTGGTTTACTGTCTATGAAAATCAGTGTAGATGATTCCAAATAACCCACTAAAAAATATGACTACCATATGACCCAGCTATACCACTCCTGAATGTTAACCCAAAAGACTCTATGTCAGCCTCCCACATGAGACACTTGCACATTCATATCTATTACTGTACTATTCATAATAGCCAAGATATGTAGCTACCCAACATACTCATCAGATGAATGGTTACAAAAATGTGATACATGTACATAATAGAATTTTATAGAGCCACTAAGAAAAGCGAAATCATGGCATTAGTAAGAAGATGGATGAAACTGGAAATCATTATATGCAAAATAATTAAGGCTCAGAAAGAGAAATATTGCATGCTTTCTCTCATATGCAGATAATGGATTTCAATTTTTATGTGTTCACATATATACATATATATGCATATATGATGAGTAGTGACTAGATGGCTATACGTTTTGAAATTAGAAAGGGGATCATGAGAAGAGAATAGAGATCTTGGGGAGGTGGTTGTTAGCAGCATATATTGTAATGTAAAAAAAGAAGGAGAAATGCTTAAGGGACCAGGGGAAGGGAGGCAGGGAAAGAGGGGAGATGAGATAAGGAGGAAGGCCAATAAGGAAAAAATGAAAAAATGCTGCAACGAAGCCTATACTTTTGTGTTTTGGGTTGTGAGCCTGAGCCTTTTAACAGCTGTGCCAGTTCTCCAGCCCTGAAGCCCATACTGCTAATGAAAATTTTAAATTAAAAAAAAAAACAAAAAAAACAGAGGATGGGATTGGGGCTATGGGTCAGTGGTAAAGTACTTACCTAGGATGCACTTACCAGAGGTCCATCCCCAGCACTACAAAATCAAACAAAGCAAAACTAAAGAAATGGGGAAGTCTGTGTATTTGTATGGAGAGGCATCCAGAGACATAACTGGAAGACAAAGTGGCATGTGATATAGCAGTAATAAAGTGGAGAAACTTAGCATGGCCTGTTTGTTCAGGTTCTTCTCGGCATCCAGTGTGACAATCCTTGCTTCAGTGAACAGGGCAGGACACCTGACATGTGATGGTCTATAGAGGACAAGGTCAAAGAATGACTTTTCTAAGTCTTCTGGCCTACTTTAAGGTGAAAAGGCCAAGGGAAATTCTCTTTTCTTTGGTCCACTGCAGGGGAGAAGAGGAGGGAGAGGGCAACTGTCTCAGGAAAGAAGGGATGGGACAAGGAAGAGAGACTTTGGGGGCTTCTGTGGGTTTCTTAATTTTCTTCACCTTAAATACTTAATCTACCAAGGGGCCATATTTGAAGGTGATGTTTCCTGACCCCCACTTTCTGCAAAGATGGAAATACGCTATATTAGTGCTGTCCAGTACAACCACCACCACTAGACCAAGTAGCTATTAAGTACTTAAAATATGGCTGGTTTAGTGGCTATTTTACTGGATGGGTGGGACAGCTTTAATCAATTTATATAGGTATATACAAGCTCTTTTCTTATAAGTGGGGTGTTCTCTTTATTTTTATTTTATGTGAATGAGTATTTTGCCTGCATGTACTTAAGTGCACCCATGAGTGTAATGCCTGTAGAGTCCAGAAGAGGGTTTCTGATTCCCTGGAACTGGAGTTACTGCCATGTGGTTGCTGGGAACTAAACCCAGGTCCTCTGCAAGAGCATCCAGTGCTCTTAACCACTGAGCCATCTCTCCAGCCCCACATTCTTCTCTTTATTTAGACTCCTGAAATGATAGTTGATATACTACATTTACACTAAAATTTGTACTTTCATACACATACACACACACATACATATATATATATATATATTTGAGACAGAGTCTCAATATATAGCTCTGACTGAGATGGAACTCTCTATATGGACTAGGCTGGCCTCAATGTCACAGAGATCTGCCTGCCTTTGCCTCGGAACTGCTAGAATTAAAGGATGGTTACCACCTTGCCCAGGTGGTATTGATATTTTGATTGTGGTTTAAAAGGTATACGATTTGATATCTCTTGTAGGAAAAGCTCAAAAAGAATTTCCAAACAACATTCAAATCCTAAATAACTTTTTTTGTTTGTTTTTGTTATTTACTAGGTGTTATGGATTAGAAACAAGTACACTGTGAGGAAGGTTTATTACAATGGACTGGACTGTCCCCAGCTCTAGAATAGGGGCAGCAGCATGACCTAGAGGTTTAGGCTTTTACAAGGGCAATGTTTAACCAGTCTTAAAGAAGCATTCTATAAAGCATAAGTACTTGATTACTATATCAAGTGTTTTACAAGGAGCAGAAGTATGTGGTTAGTTAGCTAATCTCACCACACCTTAAGACTTCCAGCTTGCGAATAGGCCCTAATGCATTCCTGAATTCTGCATCCTAAGAGTTCCCTAAACCAGGCTGGAGTGGTGGCACACACGTCTTTAATCTCAGCACAGCAGAGGTCTATGCCAACGTCGAAACAGAATGATTTCTGAACAAAATGGAGTTTATCTAACCCAAATCATGGTCTGGCTCATCTCACTAGGAGGTACAGAATGAACTTAAACTTTTTTTTTTCTGGGACAGGGTCTCATGTACCCTGGGCTGGCCTCAAACTCAATGTGTAGGCAAGGATGGCCTAAACTCCTGATCCTCCTGCCTCTACATCTCTAGTGCTGGGATTACAGTCATCTGCCCCAATGCCTGGCTTCTCATAACCTGCATAACCTGCAGCACAGTGAGAGAAATGGAAATCAACCCCTGCGTAGCACATTTAGGCAGACATAGGAAGGAGGAGGAGGAAGGGGAGGAGAAGGAAAAGAAGAAGGAAGAGTAAGATGAGGAGGAAGAAGAGGAAGAGGAGGAAGAAGAGGAGGAGGAGGAGGAAGAAGAAGAGTTAACAAGGGAAAAGCTCATACTGTTAAGTGGAAAAGGAAAATAGAATACAACACTGTTTAGAGAGTAATTTCCCAAATATATTTTTCAGTGCACATAGAAAAATGATTGAAGGGCTGGGGATGTAGCTCAGTTGAGAGAGTGCTTGCCTAGCTTGTATGAAGCCCTGGGTTAAATCCCTAGTAGCACAGAAATCAGATGTGGTAGCTCAGTTGAGAGAGTGCTTACCTAGCATGTATGAAGCCCTGGGTTAAATCCCTAGTAGCACAGAGATCAGATGCGGTACTGTCCTGTAATACCAACAGTGGGAAAGTGGAGGCAGGAAGAGCAGGATTTCAAGGTCATTTTTAGCACAATAACAAATCTGAGGCAAGTCTTGCTACAGAATACGAGAGACCATGTCTTGAAACAGACCAAGAGTCAGGCTGGTGGCACATGCCTTTAATCTCAGCACTCCAAAGTTAGATGCAGGGGAATCTCTGTGAGATCAAGGCCAGCCTGATCTACATAGTGAGTTCCAGGCCAGCTGGGGCTATAGGGAGACCCTGTCTTAAAGGGAAACAAAGAGAGGGAGAGAAAACCAAGGAGGATTGGAGGCAAGATTAGGAAGCTGGGATTGTGACTCAGTGTTAGAGGAGGGACTTAATATATACCAAGTTCTGGGTTCCAAAAAACAAAACAAAGTCAGACTGGAAAGATTTACGTTGAAACATTAACAACATTGATGTTGGCGTTAAGAAATAAAGGTGTATTGGGGGTGGCTTAGTGGAGGGATGGACATATGCTTCAGCAGTTTAAGAACACTTACTGCTCTTCCAGAGGACTCGGGTTTGATTCCCAGCACCCACAAGGCAGATAACAACTGTCCATAATTTCAGTTCTGGGGGAATCTGATGCCCTCTTCTGGCCTCCATAGGCATTGCATGCATGTGGTGCCATATATATATATATATATATATATATATATATGCAAACCCCTCATATACATAAAATAAATATAAATAAATAAAGTTTCAAAATATGACTCAGTGGATATTGGCACTTACTAATAAGCCTTACAACCCGAGTTCAATACCAAGAACCCACATGATGGAAGGAAAGAACCCAGTTCTTGAAAGTTGTCCTCTAATCTCTGCACATGTGCAATGGTACCCTTGCCCCAACCTAAAATAAATAAACAAACATAATTAAAAAAATATATTTCTCCCTGCTTTGCTAATATTTCCCATAGTTCTATAATGAACAAAAATAATAATTGTTGCCAGGCATGGTGGCACATGCTTTTAATCCCAGCACTTGGGAGGCATAGGCAGGCAATCTCTATGAGTTCAAGGCCAGGCTGGTCTACATAATGAGTTTCAGGACAGCTGAGGCTACAGAGAGACCCTGTCTCAAAAAAGATAAAAACAACAAACCAATAAACAAACCAAAAAACCCATTTGGTCCAGGTGTGATGACACATGCCTGTAATCCCAGCACTCGGGAGACAGAGGCAGGTGGATCTCTGTGAGTTCAAGGTCAGGATAGCTGGGGCTGCAGGGAAACCCTGTCTCAAAAAATCAATAATAATAATAATAATAATAATAACAATAACAATAATGATAATAGTTGTCATTCCTATTCTTCCCTTATACCTGGACATCAGTGGAAGTTTCTCCTGGTTGGATGTACACTCAGCTTGCTCTTCCAAAAGCTTTGTTAACTTCCATGTCAGCATTTTCATTTTGCTTTTCCATGCCATTAATATTTTTGTTGAATTTCTCTTTTCTTAATTTCATTTTTCCTCTTCTTCTTTTGCTCAGCCACACTGGGATTATCATCTACAGAGGTATGTTACAAGAATACTGGACTTTCCATGACTACTATTTTTAAAGTTTTCTTAGCCAAAGCTAATGTATAAGTCTTCCACTTTGTCTCTGGGGGATTGTTGAGGGGTTGGGCACATGCATGCTAAGCATGTGGTTTATCACCAGTGAGCTACCTACACCTGTAACCTGAGAGGATTTTTTTTCCCCAAATGTATCTGATTAGATTTTGTGGTGTGTGTGTGTGTGTGTGTGTGTGTGTGTGTGGTGTACTTGAGCGCTTTCGTGTGTACACCAGTGCATGTGCATGCAGAGGCTGGAAGAAGAATTTGAGTGTCTTTCGCTATTGCTCTCTACCCTATTTGCTTTGAGAGAACGTTTCTGCCTTTTCTGCTAGGCTGGCTTACTGGCCAGTGAGCTCCCTGGATTTTATGTGTATTAGTGTATTGCCTGCATGTAGATAGGTAGGTGCACCTTGTTGTTCAATGTCTGTGGAGGTCAGAAGAGGGTGTTGGATCCCCTGGAACTAGTTATAAACAGTTGTTAGCTGCCCTGTAGGTCCCGAAACTCAAATCCATGTCTGCTGCAAGAGCTGTCAGAGCTCTTAAGCACTGAGTCATCTCTCCAGGTCCCCAGTCCCTTCTCAAATGTATCCTAAAAACTTTAGCTGGGTGTGGTTGTGCATGCATTTAATCCCATCACTTGGGAGGCAGAAGTAGGTGGATCTCTCTGAGTTTGAGGTCAGTCTGATCTACACAGTGAGTTCAAGCCAGCCAGGGCCACACAGTATGATCCTGTCTCAATAAATAAATAAATAAATAAATAAATAAATAAATAAATAAATAAATAAAATAAGTCACAGATGCATTTAGGCTGAGCATGATGGCTTAAGGCTATAATCACAACACTCAGAATGCTAACGCATTCAAGGGTAGCCTGGGCTACACAGGGAGTTCCAGGTTAGCCTGGGCTATAAAGTGAGACCCTGACTCAAGAAAACAAAAGGAAGAAGGAATGAAGTAGAGCTAGGCATGAAGCTCAGTCGGCAAAGTGCTTATCTAGTGTGCACAGCCAGGTACTGAATAACTGGATGCACTGGCTCATACCTTAGTAATCCCAGAGCTCTAGAAGTAGACGCAGGAGGGTTATTTCAAGGTAATTTTGGGCTACTGAGAGAGTTTAAGGTGAGCCTGGGATACATAAGACCCCATTTCAAAACAAGCAAAACAAAGAAACATAAAAGAATGTAAGTGCTTTAGCCTATGCCAGCAGGTGATCTACAACCATGATACAACCTCAGTAAGACTTGAGGGGGTTGTTTGAGGTTTTTTTCTTTATTTTTATTTTAATTTAAAAAGTATTTATTTTTATGTGTATAACCATTTTCTCTGCATGTATGTGAAGTATCTGTGGAAGCCAGAAGAGGGTGTCAGATCCCCTGGAACTGGAGTTGAGGAGGGTTGTTAGCTGCCATGTGGGTGCTGGAAACTGAACCTGGGTCCTCTGCAAGAGCAGCCAGTGCTCTTAACAATTGAGCCATCTCTCCAGCCGGTTTCTCTGTTCTTGAAACAGGATTTTGCTATGTAGCCCAGACATGTGTCACAGTTTCCAGCTAAATTGGTATCTATTTCTTTATTGTTGTTGCTTTATGGCAGATTCTTACATAGCCCAAGCTTGTTTTGAACTCAATATGTAGCTGAGGATAACCTTGAACTCTTGACTCTAGATCTTCTTGCCTCTATTCCCCAAGTGCTGAGATTACAGTCATGTACCACCACAGCTGGTTTTAGATTGGTGTCTCAGTGAAAATAAAAAAAAATCAGATGGCACAATTTTGATTCCAGTATCTTTTAAGACTGGATCACTAGATAGGACCCTTTGGGGAATGTGATGAGTCCAACCTTAGACTGGGACTCCATTCCCAAGAGGGTGAACATTGCCCTTGAGCCCTTAGTTTGGTTTTTGAGGCTAGCTGATTGCCTACGGTGGTAGACATTTACTTATTTAGAATCAAAGACAAGCATAGTGGCACATGTCTGTAATCTCAGTATTTGGGAGGTAGTGGCAGAAGGATCAGGGGATTTCAAGTCCATCCTTGGCTACATAGTTAGTTGAAAGTCAGCCTGAGTTACATGAGACCCTCAAGTAAAACAAACAGAAACAAAAGAAATATATAGGGGGATGCTTCAGTTGGTAAAATATTTGCATTGCAAGTACAAGGATATGAATTCAATGACTAGAACTCATTAAAAAATGTTGGGCATGTTAGCCAGAGTTTCTAATTCCAGTGCTAGGGAGGTGAAGACAGAAGGATCCCTAGGGCTTGCTGGCCAGCCAGTCTAGCCTAATTGATGAGCTCCAGGCCAATAAGAGATCCTGTGTCAAGGGAGGTGGATAGCCTTCCTGAGAATGACAACCAAGGCTGTCCTCTGGATTCCCTATTGGTAAACATCCAAGTACATGGGCACCCCCACATATATGTGCATATGCACACATACAAACATATATTAAAGAAAGCAATATATAGTAGGCTGGGGAAATGCTTGGTGGTTAAGAGCACTGGCTGCTCTTGCAGAGGACCTGGGTTTAGTACCTAGCAACTACATGGTCGCTAAAAACCATCTATAACTCCAGTTCCAGGGGATACGATGGCCTCTTCTGGCCTCTAAGGGCACTGTATGCACATGGTACACTTACATACATGTAGACAAAATACTCATAGATATAAAATAAAAATCTAAAAATATTTTTAAAATAATATAAAGCTGGGGTTGTAGCATGCACAAAGTCCTCAGTTCAATCCCCAGAACTGCATAAACACCATGGTGGCACATATTTATAATCCCAGCCCTTGGAATTGGAGGCAGGAGGATCAGGAGTTCAAGGTCATCATCAGCTACATAGCGAGTTTAAAGACAGTCTGGGATATATGAGACCCTGTCTTAAACAATATACTAACAAAAAACCCCCAGAAACACCTTAAGCAAATGTAAAATTGAATTAAAGATGAATAGCCATTGTGTGTTCAGAGCTAGCAGCCACAGGTTGCGAAGGCTAAGCCTGACCTTTGCAAACAAGCTTCCCATGGTGCACTGTCCAGTTGCCTTTAACTATGACTTTTGTGACTTCTCCCTCTCTGGCTGCCTGCAGGATGAGGGTGAAGATCCTTGGTACCAGAAAGCATGTAAATGTGATTGCCAAGGAAGAGCCAATGCCCTGTGGTCTACTGGAACTGCCTCCTTAGACTGTATTCCAGGTGAGCAGGCCCTGTGCTTGAAGCCCTACATTCCTCCTTCTGACTCCCCAGCCCTCTGTTCTGCATTCTTTCCATACTGCTGTGCACTTGGAATCTCACAGTGGTCACTGCTTCAACATGCTGCACTGACATCATTGCTCGGAATCAGCTGCCAGGCTTCCTTCCACCCTAGCCTGTCTGGGATGGTCAGGTGGGACCCAACTGTCAATGCAATCTGAAAATAAATCACTGGGAAGCAGCATTCAATTTTGAACAGTATCCAGCCATTGTGGCCAAAAAGGAAGTTTGGCTATGTCACTTTGGAAGCCCTGGACTACCCCCCACCCTGGGTCTTTTTCTGCATAGTGGAGGGGACAGCACTGTGTCCAGACAGTCAGTGCTCATCAGGCTACCATGTGCTTTCCTCAAATGTGCAGCGGCAATCATCAGTAAGCAAGCCACTTTCCAAAGAAAGAAGGGCTGGCCCTCAACTCCCTGGTTCTCCCTTCTTGGTCATTGGCTTTCAGCCTGGTCCCTGGATGATTAACTGGAGCAGAAACCCCTGCCCACCCTAGGAAAGAAAAGTCAACCACAAGAAAAACATACTTTCATTTTGTGAAGTCTCCAAAACATTTCCTACTTCATTTATTTATTTGTTTGTTTCTTTGTTGACAATGCAGCTCTGGCTGGCCTGGAAATCATTATGGAGATCTCTGTGAGTTTAAGGCCAGCCTGTTCTACACACTGAGTTCCAGGACACTTGGGGCTGCAGGGAGACCTTGTCTCAAAAATACAATAAATAAATAAATAAATAAATAAATAAATAAATAAATAAATGAAGTTACTAATGCCATAGGCAGGGAGACAACAGCATGGTGGGGCTCTAAGGAAATTTCATACCCATGCAGACTTGGGGGGTCTTTCTTTATAGGTTTCATATGAAGAGGGGAGGTTCTGTGCCTTGTGATTGATGAGTAGTCCACAGCATGTGCTTGTAATCAGGTTGTCTCTGAATCAGCTATGAGGGTGGGGAGGGCAAGAATCTAGAAAAACAAGTAACTTTAGCTTTGGAAACCAAATCACTGTGGTTTTGTTAATTGTCAAAGTTCAAGCAAAATGGAGGAGCTTTATAAAACAGCCTGGACCTGCTTAAAACTTAATGCTACCATTGTAGTTTGGAAGTAGGCACGAACACGACTTGTGTTCCAATAACATTTTATGATAAAGCAGCTGTTGGCTCCAGGTATGTTGGTACAAGCCTCTGGTCCCAGTTCTTAGGAAACCAAGGCAGAAGGATCATGAATTCAAGGCCAACCTAGGCTACATAGTAAGACATTGTCAAAAACACACAACAAACAGGTGATGACTCAGATTTGGCCCAAAGATCACAGTGTGCTGAGCCTATTCTAAGGGCTGTTAGAAGGAATAAATAGGATAAGGTATCAATGTGTAAGACTTGACCAATTTGCAGAGTTCAGTAAAGGTCAGTTCCTTTGTTTTGCTGCTTCCTAGGTGTTAGGTTCATTTTGAGGGGAGACAGCACAGAGAAGAGAAAATGTCAGGACTCTGATGGGAAGGAAGTCGAGTTTATTTCAGGCATGGCAGCTGGCCTGCCTGTGTCAGGATTAGGATGCCCATCGTTAGAATGTACCTCAAATGGCAGTTTTATACCCAGGCACACAAGGAAGTGGGCTTACAATGAAATGGGGGTGGGAAGATGGGGAATGGGCATAGGTGGGTCTGTGTCAGGTATCAGAAGGAGCATCTTGAGAGAAACTGAGATTTTCGGCTGGTATCAGTAGAAGCATCTCTAGAGAGACAGGGACATGTGACTGGTATCAGTAGGACTATCTCGAATGAGATTGAGGCCTGGTTCTGGTCTTGAGTGAGTCATGATTAAGGCAACATTTCTTTGGGTTGTAGGAATGCAGTCCAGGGTAATTATTTCCCAGAACTTCCTCCTTAGTTGGCCTCCTGAAGTTTCCAACTTAGGTGAGCTATACGACCTAACACTGGGAACTCAAACTGAGACATTAGAGCTGACTTCCAGAGGCTGTGATGTCCTAACAAATAGTTGTGAAACTTAATCTTTTCCATGGCCCAGGGACAATTTTGCATGAAGCTGGCCCTGTCATCCCTCCACTGGTTAACAGTGCTCTTCTACCTCATTTTCTGGACAGAATTGACTAATAGTAGCTCCACAAGAAACAGGTTTGTTGCTGATATGTGCTGTTCATTATTTTAGTAAATTTGCATTAAAATAGTAAGTTGAGGGGTAGAGGGACTAGGGTACAGTGATTTCCACTGGGTCTGCTCTAGCTGCTAAAGGGATATGGGAAGTTATTTCTGAAACTCAGGCTGTTCTTCAGGGACCTACGAGGTCAAGAGGAATAGGAAAGTAGGAAGGCTGTTCAACACAGTGGGTTTTTCCTCAGGGCCATCCCATTATGCTACATGGCATCGGCTAATGCAGCCATTAAATTTTTATGTGATCTGCTAAATGTTGAAGAACCCTCTTTAACAATACATGTAGAAATCACTTTCATCATGAGTCTACCATGTCCTTGGGACTGAAAGGAACACAGAAACAAAGGCCTTAGCTTCACCATGGAGAGATTTACCATTTTAAATATTTTATTTATTTCTAATTCTGTGTATGAGTGCTTTGGCTGCATGTAAGTGTACCTGTGCCATGCAATGCCAGTGAAGGCCAGAAGGGGGGGCAGAATCCCCTGGAACTGGAGTTATGGCCACTGAGCCATCTTTCCATATCAAGATTTACTATTTTAGTGGATAGGTATGCCTTTTCCCAAAGAAACACTCTCCAATCCCAACCGCACCAAAAGTCTCCATCTTTTTTTTTTAATTTTTTAAATTAATTTTATTTCTGTATGTGTATGAATGTACTTTCTGCATGCAAGTTTGTGCACCCGTGTCGTGCAATGCCGTGGAGGTCAGAAGAAGGTGTCGGATTCCCCTGGAACCGGAGTTCTCCTGGAATTGGAGTTTCAGACAGTCCTTGGCAGCCATGTGGGTGCTGGGGTTCAAACCCAGGTCCTCTGTAAGAGCGGTCAGTGCTCTTTTTTTTTAATTAATTAAAATAATTTTTTATTGATACTTTGTGTATTCTATACATCATTTTCCAATTCAGTTCAGGCATATATCCCCTTCCCTTCCCCCCACCCCACCCCTACCCATCCCAGATCATGCATTCTGCCGTAAGTTTTCTGCATCTTTCTCTGCTTTTTTGTTTTGTTTTGTTTTCATTTTTTTAACAATAAGTGATAATTTGTGAGTACAAGCATCCTTCATGTAAAACCAATTTGCAAGCAGTTGTGCCCAAACCCACACAGCTCATGGGTCCCACCATCCAGCAGGGGGGGCTTGTATGTTCAATCAAGTTGATCAAATGAGTGTCCAGTCTATATTGTTGTAGTTTCACCATTCACCCCAATCGCAGCCCTTACATTCTACCACGCCCCCTCTTCCGCAGATTGTTCCCTAGGCTTAGAAAAGGGGCACAGGTGGATGAGAAGCAAAACAGTCTACTTTCTCTGGAGCTGTTGTCTTGGTCTCTAGTCAATTCTGGCTGTTTTCTTTCATGGGCTGCCAGCTTGTCCAGGCATAACCTTTCGATCCTACTAATGAAGCACATGCAATTAGATATATAGGTATTTAAACAGTATAATATATAGCCTTTCGATCCTACTAATGAAGCACACGCAATTAGATATATAGGTATTTAAACAGTACTAATTGTTATGGTAGGTTACTTTGGTATAGACACAGATGTTTGGATGGTATGTTAATCCATGAATTACATTTTCTTCTGTTAAGTATGACAGGGTCTTCGTGTGGTTTATAACATCTCCTAACCATTAGAGGATGTAAGCTTGTGGCATCAGCCGTGGGTTATTCCTCCAAGGAGAGAGCTAATAGCCAATTAGATTTGGGATATACAGACATATGGCTGCCACTGCTGCACAGTATTTCCAGGCAGGTGAGGTGTAGCTGGTGCTGACAGAGGAGTCTTGCTTGACTCAAGGAGACCTATATTTGCTTTATTGGTTTAGTGGTCTTTGGTAACACTCTCTGGCATTCCAGAGACCATCTGTATACTTGCAAGTGCGGTCTCCATACATCTTTCCCATGTTTATATCAGGTCTTCAACAGCAGGGCCTTATTGCCTCTCTTCCTGCAGATATCCCAGTTTGGAGGCAAGGAGCCTTTACCTTTTGTGGGGGCTTGGATCCCCTGGCCAACATCTCCTTGGTAGAATAATCCATTGTTGATGTCAGAGCTCCTGTATTAATATATTTTAAGTGCATAGCTTAAGGAGACTTTAGCATTATATTTGGTTCTGAATAGAGAATAATCCTTTTCAGAGTTTCTATGTCTATTAGTCAATTAAAGAAGGCAGTTTTTTACTAGTAGGATCCACAGAGGGGCCGTGTGGGTGCTGGGGATCAAACCCCGGTCCTCTGGTAAGAGCGGTCGGCGCTCTTAACCGCTAGGCCATCTCTCCAGCCCCGGGCAGTCTCCATTTTATGCTGCCAAAGGAATACAAATTCCCACTGGAGCACAGGTAAAGTGAGCAGGTGGCCAAGGTTTATTTTAACAAGCAAAAGATTTTAGCAGGCAAGAAAGCAAAAGCAAAAAGTGAATCCACCCTCCAGAATCTTCTAGCAACGGCAAAGGTCTGCCTCCAATATATGGATTTATAATGGTTGCTGTATTATAATTCCTCCCTTGCCCACCCTTGGGACCGTCTGGTGTGGTCCCTTCCCTGGAATAGAGATGGAGGCTTTATTAGAACCTGTCTTTATCCACAATTCAGTCTGTTACAATTAGATGCATCGGGTGCAGGAATGTGTATATAGGTATAACTACCCAAAAAGTTGAGGAGTTTATGAGAGAAAAGAGCTTTATGGGAGGCAGGTGGAGTCTGCTGAGAGCAGCTTTGTTGTTTTTCCCAGAGCCCTGTCCTTCCTCTTATCTGGACAGCGTGACTATCTCATGCCCAGCTGCAAGCACTCTTGCATTCCTCAGTGTTCCTGGCTTAGCCATTTGAACCCTAACATTCATTTTAGCCCCCAAATGTGTTTAACATTTCCACTAGAAGCATAGGATCTACTGGAATTCCACTCTGAAGAAGTTTCTAAGAAATTTGACAGAGGGCTGAGGATATGGTTCACTTGGTGAAGTGTGTGCCGAGCATGCACAAAGCCCTGGGTTTGATTCCTGGCACTGCACAATTCAGGCATGTTCGTGCATGCCTGTGAGCCCAGGACTAGGGAGGTAGAAACAGGAGGATCAGAAGTTCAAGCCCAACCTTAGCTACATAGGGAGTTCGAAGCAAGCCTGGGCTCAAAAATAAGGACTGGCAGGATAGCTCAGCAGCTAAAGGCACCTGCCACCAAGACTAACAACTTAATTGGTCTCTGGGACCCACATGGTAGAAGGAGAGGTTAACTCCCTCAAGTTGTTCTCGGAGCTCCACACATATGCTGATCTCTACATGTGTTGTGGCACACTTCCCCCACTAAGGAAATAAATTAATTAATTAATTAGTTAAATAAATGTAATTTTTTAAATTAAAATTAATTTAAAATACAGAAAAAGAAAACAAAAGATATTGTACATATATTGTGTATGGGGATTGGTTTAATTGAGTCGATCAATTAAAAGGCTGAAAAGGGCCTATATAATTGGGAAAGTGAAAGTACTTTGGTCCCCCAAGCTGCTTCTCCTACACAGGTGTCATGAAATTCAGATTCTAAAATGAAAATATATCTTAGAATAAGCATTCTCTCTATAGTTTTTTTTTCTAATGACACAGGTATTTTCAGGAAGGAAGAAAAAAGAAGCCACATCAGTGTGAAATGTTTGATTCACTGTATTAACTGGCTCTTCTGTGAATGAAAAAATTCAAGGTAGCAGGACTAGCTACAAGCTTCTAGATGTCACTTACTGGTCGCTATTTTGGTTTTTTGAGGAATGCCAAGACCACCAGTTCGTCTGTCTGGATCTTGATATTGAGTGTTTCCATCTGGACTCGCCTTAGTAGAGTAGATCCAGAAACTGCAGAAGGAATGGGGGGGTTGTCACTCAGAGCTGCCAGGGGTATATACATTGATTAATATCTAGGCACTCCACCCACAGAGCAGAAGGCCAGGTACATCCTGACCTCCTAAGCTTCAGCTAAGGCTATTACAAATACAAATACTGCTTTTCTGCAGGTGAGCCAAGATTTCCCTGGCTCGCTGAGAGTGGGGTATTACAGAAAGAAGGTCTTCAAAAATATAAGTAGTTTGGGTTGGGGATATAGCTTAGTGGCAGAGCACTTGCCTTACATGTGCAGAACCCCAGGTTCAATCCCCAGCTCCACAAAAAGAGAAGGAAAGATAATACAACAGTTCCTTAGTGTTTCAATTTCAATCAACATTTTTATCCTATACTGTTTTCAGGTGTACAATATTTTATAAATATTACTTATTATTCTATAGTCTATTATCATATATTACAGTCTTATATATGCATAGTAATATTCACAACTCTCTGAGATTTCTTGTCAAGAATGTTCCCAAGATTTTTTTTTTTGAGACAGGATCTCATGTAGCCCAGGCTAGCTTCCACCATGCCACACTGTAGCAGAGGGTGACCTTTAACTCCCCACCCTCTTGCCTCAATCTTGGGAATGCTGGGATTATAGGAGTGTCCCACCAGGCCTCAATTTCTTTGTGTTTCTTTAGTTTACTTTTTTTGTGTAGTGCTGAAGATCAGCCTCCCACAAGCTGGCCAAATGTTTACCTTATCAGTGAGCTGCTACACACTAGGACTTGTGTATTCTAGACAAACCCTCTACCACTGAGCCACATCCTCACTCTATACTCTAGCCCGGAATAGTTATTATAAACATATCTCCTGACCCTTATGTCTAAAAATCCAAAAAGTATCGAATGAATAAATGAGGCTAACATGCTAAGTAGATGTACCTTAGCAACATATTACAGACATATCCTATTCCATTGAATCATCAAAGGCTACCTGAGCCATGAAAGATGCAAGTTTTTCCTTTGAGAGTGAAACTAGTACAAAAGCAGTGTGACTGGTTTAGGGAAATGGTTCAGTGGGTTCTAGCACTTTCTCTGAGAGCACGAGGACCTGTTTCCATCCCTAGGACCTACATTAAAAAGGCAGATATGCTCCTAGCACTCGCAGGGCAGAGGTAGGCAGATATCTGTGAGATGGAGGCAAGCCTGGTCTCCATAGTGAATCCAGGCCAGCTGGGGCTACAGGCAGACCGTGTCTCAAAACAAACAAACAAAACTCCAGATGTGGCTTTGAATGCCTGGAACCCTAGCACTGGGGGATAGAGACAGGTCCTCCCAAGTGCTTGTTAGTCAGGCAGTCTGGCTAAACTTAGCTTCAAACTCTGTCTGAAAAGAATAAGGTAGAGAGAGAGGGAGAGAGGAAATATCCCAACCTCCTCTTCTGGTCTCTACATGGGCATGTGCACTTTCTATTTTTTTTGGTTTTAAAATAAGTTTGTTATTTATTATCAGTAAATATTTGATTTGTATCCCTATATTACATACCTATATACCTGGGCATGCGCACTTTCATACATACTTGGACATATACACATATACAAGCACACACACACACACACACACACACACACACACACACCCCAGTGTGATTGCCACTACCACAAAGTTCCATTGAGCAGAAACTTGGGAATGTCATGTTCTTTGTGGGTCTGACAAGGGTCTCTTTCATAACATTTTTTTGTACTGCTTTCTAACTTCAAATCCATTGAACTACTTTGTGATCAGGCCAGGAGAGTAGTAGGGACTGCCGTCTGTGCTTGCCGCTTCTACTATTTTCTCTGCTTTTCTCCAAAGCTCACCTACCATGGGTTGACACTATGTTTATCCATAACTTCATCCATCCATCCATCCATCCATCCATCCATCCATCCATCCATCCATCCATCCAGTTTCTGTTGAGCACCTGACATGTGCAGGCAGTCTGCTAGGCTCAGAGGCTTAAAAACTCAGCATGATAGATCGAAGGAGCCAATGGACAATCACAAGACATGCTATGTGCTGAGCATACAGGGTGCCAGGGAAGCCAGGGTGTATGTGGAAGAGCTGAAGGAGCAGAACTGGCTAGGGACAGAGAGTAAGCCTCCAGAAAAGGCTCCCTTTGGGCCAAGCTGAGGGAGCTTAGTCAGGAAGGAAGAAAGAGGAAGAGAACAGTCAGGAAATAGCATAATCACATAAGTGGAGTACAATTTATTTCATGGCACTCAGAGTGTGAGAAATGTCACATTTCCTATTTTCCAAGTAGAAACAAATCAGGTTCAGTGCTTTCTCCTTATGGCCTGTGAAGAGTCTAAGGTCGGCCTTTCAAAGATCCATTCCCTGCTCTTTGGGGCTTGCAAGGACAGCATGGGAGTGTGGGCCCCACAGAAGGCAGAAAGCTACTCATAGTGACCCTTCTTTCTCTAGGACATCTAGCCCCCAGATGGTGACCTAAGGGTTCCCAGAGCTCTAACTCTTTCCTTGTCCCATCTCTCAGGAGAACCATGTCCCTGTTGAGCTCAGGCCTCCAGCATGCCCCTATTGCCTTAGCTGTGGCTGTCACCTTTTCATCTGACACTGTGCAGAGCATAACCTTGAAAGATGTTGCCATCAGAGTGGGAGGGATGATGGGAAGAAAGTCAGATGGGCATAGGGGTGTTGAATTTCCTCCATGATAAGTGCACAGAAAAGCATACCAAACTCAAGAATTGTTCTAGTTTCATGAATTCCCCCATGACATCAATATTCTAACTTGCTACTCTTTGACCAGGTACTGTACATATCAAACTCTATAGCTTAAATTATTTTATCTTATGTGTATGAATGTTTTACCTGCATGTATATGAATGCACCCATGCATACAATGCCCTTGGAGGCCAGAAGACGGCATCAGATCCCTTGGAAATGGAGTTACAAATTCCAGTTATCTGCCATGTGGGTGCTGGGAACCAAACCTGAGTCCTCTACAAGAGCAGCCAGTGTTCTTAACCACTGAGCCATCTCTCCAGCTCCTAAGCACTACAGT
Source organism: Rhizomys pruinosus (assembly GCA_009823505.1). Taxonomy (NCBI): domain Eukaryota; kingdom Metazoa; phylum Chordata; class Mammalia; order Rodentia; family Spalacidae; genus Rhizomys; species Rhizomys pruinosus. The sequence goes on from VZQC01004570.1 coordinate 638,247, forward strand.
TTCTAAACATTATTTTATTTAATCTTTTTGCAAGTGTCTGAAGGTGGTACCACTATGGTGCACATTCACAGGTGAGGAAACCAACTTGGAGAGCATAAGCACTCGGCTCACTGGGTAGGCCTTCTTGCCTTTTGACTGCTCATTATAATCGACTGAAGCTTCCCAAGTGACTACAAGGTGCATCCCAGCCTAACCCTCCTGGTCTGAAATCCTTGCTTTGTGGCTTTGGAGGTGGCAATGCCTGAGACCTGGAAGTCCAGATAGAAGGTGGAAAGATCAAGGGCCAGTTTGGATACTGTGCTGGATAGCTTTAGTGTCAACTTGACACACCTGGGTTGAGGGAGCCTCAGTTGGGGAATTTGCTCCATTGGATTAGCCTGTGGCCACATCAGTGGTGTATTGTCTTGATTGTTGAGCAGTGACAGTATAAGAAGGCAGGCTGGGCATGAGCCAGAGAGCAAGCCAGTGAGCAAGCAAGCCAGTGAACAGCATTCCTCCATGGCCTGTGCTTCAGCTCCTGCCTCCAGGTTCCTGCCCTGAGTTCCTGTCTTGGGCTCCCTAAGTGATGAACTGTGACCCAGGAGATGTAAGCTGAATAAACCCTTTCCTCCCCAAGTTGGTGTTGGTCAGAGTGTTTTGTCACAGCAATGGAAGACAAACTAGAACAGAAATTGGTACCAGGAGTGGGGTAGTACTGTGACAGACCTGATCTTGGTGTTTTGGGGAAGGATTGTGGAGGTGTTTGGAACTTTGGGCTGGGAAGATCATTGAATGCTTAAAGATCATTGCTGTGGAGCTTGGAGCAGTTTTGCTGAAGGAGTTGTAGAAGATGGAGGCCTGGCTTGTGAAGTTTCAAAGGGAAGCAGAGATAATCAGGACTGTGTAATCTGTGGGTTCTGGTCAGCTGGGGCTGAAGAATCAGCTGTAACAAGAGACCAGAACCTGAAGTGAAATTTTTGTGGTACTGGGGCAATTGATGCTGGTTAGCTGGGGCTGAAAAATCAGCTGTAAGTAACAAGAGACCAGCATCACTGAGGTGAAATCTTCTGGGGAGAATTTCTTCAAGGTCAGCACACAGAAGCTGTGACCCAGAAAGGGCCTGAGCCTCCATCTTGAGCCAGAAGCCGGACTTGGTAACGTGTAAGAGTCTCCTATATGGTTCCGGTGTTGAAATTTGAGGGGGTCACAGAGAGGAGCTGAGGCTTGGCACTGTGAGAGGTCAGGAAAGACCATTGGTGGAAGTGCACCTCGGTTGCTGTGAAGACCCCAGGATTGCAGGGGTCATGGAGAGAAGCTGAGGCTTTGCACCAGGAGAGGTCAGAAGAGACCATTGGTGAAGGTGCTGCCTCAGTTTCAGTAGCTACCCCAGCTTTTTGGAGATGCCGGTACCCTGGGACGACCACCAAGAGCAGCGGTAGGTGTAGAATGGAGTCGGCCTGGGCCTGCGAGATGAGTGTGCCACGGACGGCAGAGTCGGAGGGGGGAGCTGCCGAGACCCTTTGGAGCCCAGAAGATCGTGAGTGAATCCCAGGTGTCCAGACTTGAGCTACTTTGCTGGACTTAAGTTTTGTTTGAGAGTGCCTGATTCTTCCCTTTGAAATAAGACAGTACTTGTTTTGGATTTCACAGCAGCCCACAGTTAAGAGACTTTTAACGGACTGTGAACTTTTAAGTGCTTGGACATTTTAAGGGCTGTGAGGCTTTTGAGGTTGTACTGTCTTAGGTTGTGATTCATGTTAACATCATATTTTGGGGATAAGAACTGGAAAGGTGGTGGTTTATTAGTGATGTGTTTTGTGTGTCAAGTTGACAAGGGGTCAATTGTGCTGGATAGCTTTAGTGTCAACTTGACACACCTGGGTTGAAGGCGCCTCAATTGGGGAATTGGCTCCATTGGATTGGCCTGTGGCCACATCTGTGGTGTATTGTCTTGATTGTTGAGCAGTGACAGTATAAGAAGGCAGGCTGGGCATGAGCCAGAGAGCAAGCCAGTGAGCGAGCAAGCCAGTGAACAGCATTCCTCCATGGCCTGTGCTTCAGCTCCTGCCTCCAGGTTCCTGCCCTGAGTTCCTGTCTTGGGCTCCCTAAGTGATGAACTGTGACCCAGGAGATGTAAGCTGAATAAACCCTTTCCTCCCCAAGTTGGTGTTGGTCAGAGTGCTTTGTCACAGCAATGGAAGACAAACTAGAACAGATACAAAGGACACTATGCCTCTTTGAGCCACCCAGGTGGAATTATTTACCCAGAGAATAATCATGGGGTAGCAAGTTAAGGCTCAGTGCCTGAGTCAGGCATAGGCTACTAGAATCCAGCTGGAGATCAGTCACCTTCCTTGGAGAATGAATGCATGAGACTTGGCCTGGACAAATGCATCTTAATTTTTAATAACAATACTAATAATTGGAGACGGGGTCTCCTTGTATCCCAGGCTGGCATCGAATTGGCTATGTAGCTAAGGATGGCTTTCAATTCCTCATCCTCTTGCCTCCATATACAGGTGTGAGCAACCATGCCTGGTTTATGAGGTGCTGGGGATAGAACCCAGGACTTTGTGCATGTTAGGTAAGATCTCTGTCTCCTCAGGCCAGAATCTCAATGGATGAAGATGCCCTCCCAGGTCTCTGAGGGTATTACCACTGTAGGCCTCTAGCCCTCTTCTAACCATTACATGGGCCCACTGTGGGAAACACAGAAAGACAGTTGTGAGGGGGAAAAATGGAAAGAGCAAACTGCCACAAACAGTGATCATAATGGAGAAAGGGTCACAAGTTTTTCACTCACTTCTGCCTCCTCCCTTGTAGCTACTGACCCTGAAGAGAAAGGGAGGGAATGATCAAAGTAGAGCGACTTTAGTGATATCCAATTAGAATTGCAGATTAGTGTTGGAGATGTAGCTCGGTTAGTAAAATACTTGACACTTTAATCTCCATGGCAAAAAAAAAAAGTTCTTACAGATTATAAAGAAATTGAGAAGGCTAACCTGAGGGGCACATGCATAATCTCAGCATTTGAAAAATAGAGGCATGAATTGAAGATCAAGGCCAGCCATAATATGGCAGTGTTCATTGGGAGTTTGAGGCCAGCCTGGGCTACACGAGATTCTATTTCAAAGCAAGCAAGCAAACAAACAAACAAACAAAAAACAGATTACATGACAGCTAAGGGCTCATTAGAGCCCTGATTTCTGTCATTAGGCTTTTGTCCCTCCTGAAGGTTTGGGCCTGTCTTCCAGGATGGAAAGGAGTCCATAAGCACAGGGACCACAAGTCTTCTTAATCTACTAGCCCACAAAAGCCTTCCCTGGCAAGCCAAAGCTTTTAAAGTGCACTTTGAAAGTGTGCTTGTTAAAAATGCGCCACTCAAGGGTGGAAGCCTAGACACTACATTCTTAATAAGCTCTCCTAATGACTCAGCCACACCAGGCATGATTGAATGGCTCATAAAAGCACTGCTCTTCTTTCTCCCTCAAACGGACATGATTTTAATAGACTCCATGGTCTTGAGTACTTGATAAACTACAAATGCTGTCCCCTTGTCCATGGCTTCACTGAGAGGCAGATCTAGGTGAAAGGCTATTGCTTTGATGTGTTAGGATAGAAAGGAAGCTGGGCCATTCTCCTTGAAGCTATGTTGCCCACAATTTCTCCAGGCAGAGCAGAGCAACGCAGGGCTATTTCTGAAAGGTGTGTGTGTGTGTGTGTGTGTGTGTGTGTGTGTGTGTGTGTATCACTGGCAATGGAGACTTGTGCATGCTGGGAAAATGCACTACCACTGAGGTATAGGTCTGAGCCTGCTTTACCGACTGTTGAAAACTCATCTTTTAGAAAGACTTCAGCATTCCTGGTAAGCTAATGTGATGGGTGATGACACCACAATAAATATACCTCTTGAGTTTGTTACACATGAAGATTTGCCTTATTTGGAATTTATCATTCACAACCAAGAAGCTAGATGAACATATGCATATAAGGTTATCCTTTGTTTTCTATGAAAATTCAATAAGAGATCACTTACATGAAGCTTATTGAATTACTTTTGCACTATGTAGTAAAAAAATAAAAAAAGATGAGTACAGAGTAGAGAGTTGTCTAAGCATAGCAGGGCTGAGGACCAAGCGGGTCTCGTGGCCTTACCCCTATAGTGCAACTGCCTACAGTTGCACCAGCCATCAGGACTTCTTTATTCTTGGCAGCAAGAATAAAGACGAAGCAGAGAAAACTTGACTAGAAAACCCTTCAGACACCCTCTTTTTTTTCCCTCATTTGTGATGGTGTCTCCCTGTAGCCCCAGCTGGCCTGGACCTCTCTATGTAGAACAGGCTACCATTGAACTCATAAAGATCCACCTGCTTCTGCCTCCTGAGTGCTGGGATTAAAGGCATGTGCCACCATGCCTGGCTACAGACACCTTCTTACATCTCACTGGTCAGGAACTCTGGAAAATACTTTTTTAGCAAATCACATTGCTGTCCTCAAACTGGGGCTTTTTTTAGTCAAAACAAAAGGGAAAGTAGATAATGGGTTGAAAATTGACAGTCTTTGGCCAGATAACCCAATGCTCTTTTTAATGTGAGGACATACACACAATGGAAGGGAGCAGCAGGCAATTAGTAAATTAGGACCACTTTAGCTATCCCCACTGGGGAGAAAAACCCTCCATTTCACTTGTTGCTTATTTAACAGCCACTTGGACACATCTTACTCATTTTTTTGCTTCAGACACTGAGAAAACAACCATTTTCAAGTAGGAAGTCAATCTAAATAATATAATTGCCCTTCTTACTGCTTACCATTATTTTTCTCCTATAATTGGCATCATCTGCTGACCAAGAACAATTAGAGACCCCAACGTTCTTCCACACCATTGCTCAACCTCCGTTAATGAGGGAACTAAAGACAGATGCCTGGCATTTCAATATGCTATTTCGCTGCACACTTGTGGCTTGTGGGCCTCTAAGTTGATGGAGAGATTAAATGCATTTCTCATGCACCCCTACCTCCCACCCCATGAGATTGCCATAGAATCGCTTCCCTCCACTTTTATGAATGTTGAGCCATTGTCTCTATGGCAATCCCTTACTTCAGTCATCCTGCATGAGCAGTTAATAGCTGCAGGCCTGGCTCTCCACTGAGAACTAGAACCTTCCTCCCTATCCAAAGTGCAAACGAGGTAGGTCTGCTTTGTTCTGTCACTTCTCACTGGAGTACTGACATAAGGCCCTGTCCCTTTGTTTGGATTTGGAGGTGAGGTCCCAATACTTTCTCTGGACAGGTGAGAGAAGCTGGGATTCCCAAGCATGGACAGGCTACTGTTCTGCCTAGAGATTGGGGGTGTTTGAATGGACATTGTTTTTCTTTCCCAGAATGCCCATATCACAAGCCCCTGGGTTTTGAGTCAGGAGAGGTCACACCAGATCAGATCACCTGCTCCAACCCAGAGCAGTATGTGGGCTGGTATTCCTCATGGACTGCAAACAAGGCCCGGCTCAACAGTCAAGGCTTTGGGTAAGTAGGGCAGGCAGCCCAAGTAGAGTCTTTTTGTTAAAAAAAAGTACTTTGCAAAATGAGGTCTGTCTTATAAACTGATGGTATAGAAGAAAACACTTATTCAACACAGCCTGACTGAGTGCCTAGTTGTGCCAAGGACTGTGGATACAGTGGTGGCATGATGGGTGAGTTCCTTCTGGTTAGAGACTCACAATGAAGAAATGGAAACAGATTGTAAGCACATTCCTGAACAGCTGGCTATCTGGGGTGGGATGGATGCTGTCAGGGACTCACGGGAGGAGACCTCATCAGTTGAAGTCAGGGGGAAGTCTTTCCCAAATAAGAGACCTGCGACTTTAGCTACAACCGATCTAAAAGCTCAGAACTGGGGGCTGGAGAGATGGCCTAGCGGTTAGGAGCACCGACTGCTCTTACAGAGGACCCGGGTTCGATCCCCAGCACCCACATGGCGGCCGAGAGCCGTCTGAAACTCCAATTCCAGGAGAACTCCAGCTCCAGGGGAATCCGAGACCCTCTTCTGACCTCCGCGGCATTGCACGACACGGGTGCACAGACTTGCATGCAGGCAGTACATTCATACACATACAGAAATAAATAAAATTAATAAAAATAAAAAAAAAGCTCAGAACTGGGACGACACCTTTGGGTGCCGGTATGCCCTCGAAAATCAGTGCCTGCTGGCCTTTTGCAGGGATTCATAGGGCTGGCTACTGATGATTCAGTGTGTTCCTGGCAGGTGTGCCTGGCTCTCCAAGTACCAGGACAGTAGCCAGTGGCTACAGATAGATTTGAAGGAGATCAAGGTGATTTCGGGGATCCTCACACAAGGGCGATGTGACATAGATGAGTGGATGACCAAGTACAGTGTGCAGTACAGGACCGATGAACGCCTGAACTGGATTTACTACAAGGACCAGACTGGAAACAATCGGGTAAGTGGGGCTCACCCCAAAGCACCTTCAGTTCACATTCCTTTGGACGCACTCATTGCTGTGATGTTGGATCATCTATGGGACTTCTCCACAGTATGGTTTGCCCTTTCCCAGATGTAGCCTGGATGACTTCTCTTTGAATGGTTATCTTTCATGCAAAAGAAATACTCGTCTAGTTCTGTCAGCATATAGTTGCTTGAAGACACAACCCTGGCTATTTGGATTGTTCTTAACTCACTGCATTGTGGAACGTGTAGCTTCACAGGCCTGGCTTATCTGTACTGATGCAGGTAATCACTCATCTTTATAGTTATGACGTCTTATTATTGACTGAGACCAACTGCTTGAAACCTTCTGGCAACCTGGTAAGTTAAACACTTCAGGGCTGGAGATATGGGTCAGCAGTTAAGAACATATACTGTTCTTGCACAGGACCTGAATTTGGTTCCTCGCACCCATGATGTATTGCTCACAACTGCCTATAACTCCACCTCCAGAGGATCAGATGCTGCTGGCTTCCAAGGGCATCTGTACTCACATGCTCACATGTACACACCCACACAAAGACACACATACACATAATGAAAATAATATTTTTTTAAAAAGTAAGCTACCTCATTACCTAAATGGCTATTAAAAGGATGCCACCAGGTGCCGGGTGTGGTGGTGCACACCTGTAATCCCAGCACTTGGGAGGCAGAGGCAGGTGGATCTCTGTGACTTCAAGGCCAGCCTGGTCTACATAGTGAGTTCCAGGACAGCTGGGGGCTACAGGGAAACCCTGTCTCAAACACACACACACACACACACACACACACACACACACACACACACGGCACCACCAGTGCAAACACACTTAATCTATTACTTTTTTTTTTTTTTTTTTCTTTTTGAGACAGGGTCTCCCTGTAGCCCCAGCTGTCCTGGAACTCACTCTGTAGACCAGGCTGGCCTTGAACTCACAAAGATCCGCCTGCCTTTGCCTCCCAAGTGCTAGGATTAAAGGCATGCGCCACCACGCCTGGCTCATACTCTTTGAGGACTGTGATCAAAGTCTTCATGAGCTAAACACATTAAGCTCCTGGCTATCTTTGCAATGAATAAAAATTAACTGAAAAACTCACTAGCTATTTGGAAATGTTAACCATTCTTTTGTCTAACAGCAAGGAATTCTTCAAGCTATTCCTGTTTGTCTATCTATCTATCTATCTATCTATCTCCCTCCCTCCTTCTCTCCCTCCCCCTCTCATTTCCTTCTCTCTCTCTCTCTCTCAGTGCTGCATCTCAGACTGATCTCAAGCTCCTGATCATCCTGTCTCATTCTCCTCAATGCTGGGATTACAGGCACATCCCAACTTGTCCAGCTCTCCACAGATTTTTTTTTTTAAGATTTAGTTTTAATTATGTGAATGAGTGTGTCTGTGTGAGTGTGTGCACATGTATGAGGAAGCCTACAGAGGCCAGAAGAGGGAGTTGTATCCCGTGGAACTGAAGTTACATGTGGTTTTGAGCCATCATGTGGATGATGGGATTTGAACTTGGGTCCTCTGCAAGAACAGCAAGCACTCTTAACTGCTAAGCCCTCTCTCTAGCCCCTTCCTCAGACTATAATTTGACATGTAATTGGATTAAGTAGACATGTAATTGGATTAAGTAGACATGTGTGGCTAATAATAAGAAGGCTTTGTAGTCTCTGATGGCCATTTTACAGTAAGACAGTCATAGCTTGAAGTTTTAAGTATGGACTCAATAGGGAAAACCACCTTAACACTTATCTGTTTTATTTATTTTTATTTTATGTGTGAGTGCACCATGTACATGCAATGCCTGCAATAGCCAGAAAAGGGCTTTAGATCCTCTGGAACTGGAGTTACAAATGGTTGTTAGCTTCCATGTAGGTGCTAGGAACCAAACCTGAGTCCAACTTTTCAGCTCCCTTCTCTTTTCTTTTGAGACAAGGTCTCATGTATGGCTGGTCTCCAACTTGCTACATAGCTGTGGATAACTTTGAACAGCTGATCCTTCTGCCTCTATCCATCTCCTGAGTGTTGGGATTATAGGTGTGTACCACCATTCTTGGTGTATGTGGTGCAGGGGATTGGATCCTAGGAGTTTGTACATGCAAGGCAAACCCTCTATCAACTGAACCCCATCTCCGGCTCCTAATTTCATTTTTTTGTTATCACTAGTTGGCTCCTCCAAAAGATAAAAGAATTCTTTTCCAAGTCTTGTGCCTTGTGAAGGCCTTGCTGATACACTGAAAGAAGCACTCCACTCTGTTTGCACAATCGGGCAGATTTTGTTCCATCAACCCTCTTCCCCACCTTCTGACCTGAATAGGCTCAAGGACAAAACTGCTTAAAGAGAGGGCAGTTTGGACCTTGTTCCTGAGAAGAAAGGCAAGGCCAGGGCAAACAAGGCCTGTCCTGTTTCGTGGATGGATTAAGGCTAAGTGCAGCAGTTAGATATTTTCAGAAAAGTCACAGAAGGAAATGAAATGCTCTTGTGTCACAGAGCAGAACACTGTAACCCTGAAAAGGAGTTAGGAATGATTTCTTCAGAAATACTGTTAAGTATTTGCTGCATCTCATGCTTCTTAAAAAACTCTAAGCAAACCTTTCATCTCTTTATGTTGACACCACCTTCTCCTTTCCAGATTTTTCCATCTAGTTTTTGTCTGTAAAAATATTTTTCTAAGTCTAAAAGGTATTTGTCACTTCTACCAAAGTAGAAATACACATTTAAACTTTGGTTACCTACTTGAGCCCATTTAGGATATCTTTGGAACATGTGAACAAGAAGGTTGAAAAGGTGTGATGTGGACCTTTTCAACCTTCTTGTTAAAGTGCAAAGTATAAAAATAGAAAACTAGGGGCTGGAGAGATGGCCTAGCGGTTAAGAGCACCGACCGCTCTTACAGAGGACCTGGGTTCGATCCCCAGCACCCACATGGCGGCCGAGAACCGTCCGAAACTCCAATTCCAGGAGAACTCCAGTTCCAGGGGAATCCAACACCCTCTTCTGACCTCCGCGGCATTGCACGAATCGGGTGCACAAACCTGCAGGCAGACAGTACATTCATACACATACAGAAATAAATAAAATTTAAAAAAAAATAGAAAACTAGTGAAGAATCAAGAAGCATTTTCTAGTAGCATCATCCAATTGGACCACCATGGGAACTACTGGTCACATGTAACAACTGACCTTTTGAAATGTGGCTAATGCAGGCGGCTGGGCATGTGGTTCAGTGGTAGAGTACTTGCTTGACATGTACAAAGCCCTGGCACCATAAAAATGTGAGAATCTGAATTTTCATCTATTTTACTTCATATAAATTTCATATGTGGCTACTGGCTACCATTTTGGACAGTGCAGTTCCAAATGTCCCCAAGTACTCAGAGATGCTCAGAGCATGTAGATGCTGGCAATCATCCATGGTCAGATTTTAGGGATTGCCTGCAAATTCTGTTGAACTATCATGATTGGCTCTGGTTGTTAACTTGATACATTTGGGAAGAGAGAACCTTAACTGAGGAACGTTCTCTACTGGACTGGCCTGTGGCCATATCTATGGGACATTTTCTTGACTGTTGAGTGATGGGGGAGGGCCCAGCCCAGTGAGTGGTGCCACTCCTGAGTAGGTGGGCCTGTGTTGTATAAGAAAGCAGACTGAGCACAGGGCAGAGGAGCAGGTCAGTAACCAGTGTTCCTCCATGCTCTGTGCTTCAGCTCTTGCCCTGGCTTCTCTCTACAGACTGTACTGTAAGCTGAAATAAACACCTTCCTCTCCAAGTTGGTTTTGATCAATGTTTTATCACGGCAATAGAAAGCAAACAATTTCTAAGATTCTATACTGTTAAAAGATGAGGCTAGGGCTGGCAAGATGGCTGAGCAAGTAAAGGTGCTCGCCACAAAGTATGGTGACTGGTGATCCGAATTGTTTCCCTGGCATCCACATGGTAGGACAGAACCAACTGATTACTAGAAGTTGTCCTTTGACCTCCACACATGTGCCATGGCACACAAGTCGGCATATGCGGACACACACACACACACACACACACACACACACACACACACAAAGTTGAGACTAGCTCCAGGGAGGAGTGGTTTTTCCTTTTCCTTCTTCTACTGTGATAACCAGATTGCTTCTTCTGTTTAGGTCTTCTATGGAAACTCAGACCGGAGCTCCACAGTTCAGAACTTGCTACGGCCCCCCATCATTTCTCGCTTCATCCGACTGATCCCTCTGGGCTGGCACGTCCGCATTGCCATCCGGATGGAGCTGCTCGAGTGTGCCAGCAAGTGTGCCTGATGCCTGTCTGAGCTCAGCCCTGCCACTGTACGGAGGGCCCATGGGGGTGGGCTGTATCTTCTAAGCATTTTAAAATGCAGAGTTGGCTAGAGAATATTTTGTGGTTTGGGTTTTATTTTTTTAAGATATAGTTTCCAATTTCAATGAAAGAAAGAGAAAAATGAGCTTTTCCTCAATTCAGGGCCAAAGAAAATAAGAACAAAGAGAATATCCCTCAAACCAATTTTCTTATAAAAACCCAAGTAGCAAGAGTAATTTTCTGCTCTTTTTCTCTTTTTGTCCCGGGGACACAGTGAAAGGTACCGACCCAGGAGAACACAAAGCAGCTCTGATAATTTGAAAATTCTTTTTTGCATTTACCACATTCAAAATAGGAACATAACATTTAGGAAAGCCTCACTTTGAATGCTGAAAGCTTACACTTAACACTTTCATTAAATCCTGGTGAGAAAGGAGGGGGCAAGCCAGCAGAAGCAGGCAAACAGAAGAATGAATGGAAGGCAAGCATGAATGAGGCAGCGGGGAGCCTGTAAACACCAACCAACCAACCAACCAAACAACCAACCAACCAACCAAACAACCAACCAACCAACCAACCAATGGAAGCCTCACTATTGGAGGAGCTTTTGCCTTGAAGGGGTTTGGGCTTCTAGCCACAGGACTGCAGAGATTAGGGAGGGTCCAGAGCTCCTTTCAGGTACAGCTCCATTCAGCAACCCATTAAGCAACCTACACATCTGTGGTCACCAGGAGATGAAGGAATGCAAGGAACAGGCTGCATGTGTATGAACTGAGGTTTTGTTTATACACAGGAAGCCCAAATGACCAGAATATATCACAACTTCCTTATGCATGACTACAGTGTTTCAGCAGATTATTATTTTTTTAGAGACAGGGTCTCCTTGTAGCCTCAGCTAGCCTGGAACTCAGTACAGAGACCAGGCTGGCCACCATATAGAGATCTCCTGCCTCTGCCTCCCAAATGCTGAAATTAAAGGTATGTACTACCATGTGTGGCATTTTTTTTGGTTGCATATACTTTGGAAGTGGCTAGAATGAAAGATAACGGTGACTACTGGGAGGACACCATGCTATGTGGGAAGGAGTCAGGGCTCCTGTCATAACGAGCAGGCTAGGGACTGGGGTCAGTTAGTAACGTGCTTGCTACACAAGCACATGGACCAGGATTTGTATCCCTAAAATCTATGTAAAAAGCCAGGCATGGAGGCTAGCACATGTAATACCAGTGCTAGGGAGGCAGAGTCAGGAGAATCCCTGGGATTTGCAGGCCAGTCAATCTAGGCTAATCAGTGAGCTATTGGTTCAGTGAGAGATCCTGTCTTAAAAAATAAAATAATGGGACTGGAGAGATGGCCTAGCAGTTAAGAGCGCTGGCTGCTCTTGCAGAGGACCGGGTTCGATCCCCAGCACCCACATGGCCGCTGAGAACCGTCTTCAACTCCAGTTCCAGGGGAATCTGACACCCTCTTTTGACCTCTGCGGCACTGCATGACACAGGTGCACAAACCTGCGTGCAGACAGTACATTCATACACATACAAAATAAATAAAAATAAAAAAAAATAAAGTGATGGTGAAGGAGAGATGGCTCAACAGTTAAAAGCGGTCATTGCTCTTGCAGAGAACCTGGGTTCAATTCCCAGCACCCACATGGGGGCTAACAACCATCTTTAACTCCAGCTCCAGGGGATCTAGTGACCTCTTCTGGCTTCCACAAGTATTGCACATATATGATAAAACTATATACATGCAGGCAAAACACTCATAAACATAAAAGTAAATAAACATTTAAAAAATAAGGAGAGTGACTGAGGAAGACACCAGATTACTAGATGTCAACCACTGACTTCCACACAGTTACACACACACACACACACACACACACACACACACCACATATAGCTTCTCCCTGAGAATCTGGCCCCCTCCAACTTGTGCATCACCCACCCAAACACACCTACTCCCAACACCTGAAACCCCATTGGGAATGAATGGTTTGGCTTGCCCTTCTCCTGCTGGAGTCGATTTACCAGGGAGTTTGGATCTTGAGAGAACTATAGTAAGTTTCATTTGCCATCCATAGCTCAGCTGGGGTTTGAGGTCCTTCTCTGGGAAAGGCTGTTAACAGCGGGGCAGAAGAAGCATATGGGAAGTAGAAAGTAAGAGGAGAGGAACCGGAGGATGAGGAACTGCCAAAGACCAGGGTCTGGCCTCACACAGTGTAGCCTTCGCTAGCAGCTCTTCTCTCTGAGATATTTTCCATTTTCAGATGCCAAGGTGAGTAGATGGACTCACACCAAAATGACCTTGGAAATCATTCTTTTCTGTCGAATGGGCAACTTCCCCAAAACTTCACTTTTCTAATGTTTTGCAGCTCCACAGGTGTTTTGCGTGTGCATGTGTACATAGAGTGACATTCTTGGCTTTATAACACATGGACAAATCCATTTTGGATGGAATGACTGAACTCAGATCCTTATTTGGAAAACCGAATTAACATTTCTCAGCATACTGATTGCCAGAGAAAATGGCAATAACCTAGGTATACAGTTCAGGAAAATATAAAGAACATAGCATTGTGAAGCATGGGTAATGACTCTTCTAATTGTTTGTGTTAGATATTTGTTTTGTAATAGTTTTATTGAGCTCAAATTCACATATCCAGTTCTTATCCATTTAAAGTGTATAATTCGATGATTCCATATATTCAGACCTATGCAACTATAATCACAAGTAACTTTAGACAATTTTTTTAATAACTGGAGAGAAATTTGCACCCATCAGCCACCATCAACCTCAGCTCCAGGCAAATTGTAATCCATTTTTGATTTCGATGTAGAATTTCCTGTCCTGGAAAATTTTCCATATAAATGGAATCATATGAGATGTAGTAGTTTATGACTGGTTTCTTCTACTCAGAGTGTTTTTAAAGTCCATCTGAGCTGTACAAGTACTTCATCCCTTTTTATTGCTATCATTGCAATGTAGGGATATACTATTGTTATATATCCATTCATTCATTTAGCTCGCCACTCTTGGGCTAGAATGAATAATGCTACTGTGAACATTTATGTAGAAGTTTTTATGTGGCTTTATTTTACTTTGGGTTTATGCCTAGAATTGTTGGGTCACTTGGTGACTCTGCATATCTTGGAGGGGAAGTACTTTCCCGGGTGGCTGCATTTTCTGTTTTGGCCAGCAATTTGCATGAGAGTTCCAATTTCTCCACATCCTCAGCAATGCTTATTGTCTTTCACTGAAGCCATCTTAGTATGCGTGGCGTGGAATTTCACTGTGGTTTTGATTTGCACTTCCCTAATGACCAAAGTTGTTGAGAATCTTTTCATGTTTCCATGTGGCCATTTTGGATATCTTTGGGAAATGTCTATCTATATATTTTACCCATTTTAATATCAACTTAAAATTTACTGATTTGTAAGAGTTCTTTGTATATTCTACATACAAATTCTCTTATGCAAATATTTCTCCCAGCCTGTTTTTCTCAATTCTTTTGATGCAGTCTTATGAAGCACAAGAAATTTCAAATTTGTTTATTTTTATTTTGCGTACGAGTGTATTGCCTGCATGTAAGTGCACCCACATCATGCAATGTCCATGGTGTCAGAAGAGGGCATTAGATTTCCCTGGAATTGGAATTAAGGACAGTTGTTAGCTGCCATGTGGGTGCTAGGAATTGAATTCAGGTCCTCTGCAAGAGCAACTGGTAGTCTTAACTGCTGAGCCATCTCTCCAACCACAAGAAATTTCAAATTGCTTTCGGTGTCATTATTTGGGAGATCATTGCCAAATCCAAGTTCATGAAGTTTTACTCTGTGTTTTCTTCTGAAAGCTTTAAAGTTCTAGCTCTTACTTTTGTATATGGTTATGAATCAAGGGTGTAACTTCATGCTTTGCATGTGAATATGTAGTTGTTCAGGTAACATTTGTTGACATTCTTCCCCTATTGGTCTTGGCACTCTTGCTGAAAATAGCTGACCATAACTGTGAGGGTTCGCTTTAGGCCTCACAAACCCTATCACCTCACTGTCTTCATTCCTGTAGTACTATATTAAATTATGAAATTGGGACATGTAAATCTTCTAACTCTGTTCTTCAAGATTGTCTTGGCTATTCTTGGTCCCTTACATTTCCAAATAAATATAAAATATCTGCAAAGAAGCCACCTAGGGATTTCACATTGAAAAATGCTCAGTATTTTAAAACTTAATAAACACCTGTAGGTAATTTGCTTACAACAGCCACAAATTATTTACTTCATTAAATTTGTGACAGGATATATACAAATGAAAGGATTATTGGGGGAAACCTGAAGCCTAACAGAATCCTGGTTTTAAACAAAAAAATGTACACTTATAGTATCATTTCTTTTCTGGACTAGTGGGAATTTTAATTAAAAATTATATAATGGAGCAAAACATCACTCTTAACATTTTATTTTTAGAAATGCTAGACTGTGATCTATATTTGGAAGAATTTTGTGTGTGTGTGTGTGTGTGTGTGTGTGTGTGTGTGCGCGCGCGCGCGCTAGGGATCTATCCTGGGGTCTTGCACATGCTGGGTAAATATTCTACCATTGAAGTATATCTCCAGCCTGGAGATTTAAGGAAAAAACATTACAGTAAAATACAGACTACATTTTACATACTTTTGATCATACAAAATTTTGTGATAAAAATGGAAGCATTAAATAATGCAGTAAGAAAAACTTGCAGGTGATCCCAGTACTTGATGTGAGAAGTTAGTTGGACAAAACAAAGGTATTACAAAATGGAGAAATTGCTATGAATCTGGTCTCAAAGCCAGGAAGACTGTATCCCTAAAGTAAGTCTTTGAATGAATGCTGACAGAGGACCACTTATTTGTTCATATGAGGCATAGTGGCACATGCCTTCTGACAATTAGCTTCCAAGGCCTACTGCTTCCTCTGGGAGCCCACAAACAGCCCCAAGCTGGGCCTTTTTTAAAAAGCACAACTTAGCCTGGTGTGGTGGCGCACACTTTTAATCCTAGCACTTGGGAGGCAGAGGCAGGAGGATCTCTGTGAGTTCAAGGCCAGCCTGGTCTACAGAGTGAGTTCCAGGCCAGCTGGGGCTACAGGGAGACCCTGTCTCAAAAAGAACCCCCCCCCAAAAAAAAACCCTACAACTCCCTTGCAGGGCTGATATGAATATCAAGTAAGATACATATACCTACCTAAAGGGCTTCATAGGCACTCACTGAGCTCTCTGTAGCTGACATATAATATTCAATGAATCCCCTTCCCAACATTCTTTTAGATTCACTGATATGTATTTATGTGTATGTGTGTGTTTGCCATGTGTATGTAAGTGCCCAAGAAGGACAGAAGAGTGTCCCATGGAGGTGGAGTCACAGGCAGTTGTGGCCAGCCATTGATGTGGGTGCTGGGAACTGAACTCAGGGTCTGCTAAAGGAGAAGCAAGGACTCTTAACTGCTGAGCTATCTCCCATCTTCTTAGAGCTGAGAACCAAGGAAGAAATAAACATAATACTATTATGATTGCTGATATTTACTAGAATTCTATTAGATGATTGCAATAACCCTATGATGTAGATATCAGCAGTATTTCAATTTAAAGGCAAGGCAAGGAAGGCACAGGAAAGCTAAGTATCTTGCTTCAGGTCATGTAAGATTTAAGTGCTAAAACCAGGTTTTCACTCAGTCTATTTAATCACTTCACCAGTATCCCTGAACATTCAGTAACTTGTTTCATTGAAATGTTCCATTCTTTTTTTTATTTATTTCTGTATGTGTATGAATGTACTGTCTGCATGCAAGTTTGTGCACCTGTGTCGTGCAATGCCACAGAGGTCAGAAGAGGGTGTCGGATTCCCCTGAAACTGGAATTCTCCTGGAATTGGAGTTTCAAACGGTTCTTGGCCACCATGTGGGTGCTGGGGATGGAACCCGGGTCCTCTGTAAGAGCGGTCAGCACTTTTAACCACTGGGCCATCTCTCCAGCCCCTCAATTGTTCCATTCTTAAATCAGATCAGTCACCACCAGCTGGGAGATGGGATGGAAGACAGTGCATGTATTGGTGTGAGCATTTAGAAAAGACTGTTATATTGGGCACAGTGGCTCATGCCTACAATTCCAGCACAGGTAGAGGAAAGAAGATCACGAATTCAAGATTATTCTCAGATAACTGAGTTTGAGGCCAGCCTGGGCTACATGAGATCCTATCCAAACAAAGCAAACAGCAAAAAAAAAAAAAAAAAAACCCTTACACTTGATTAAGCCTTTGTATTTTCTAAATATGGTCATCTGTCCTCCAGATTTCTTCTGTGGTATTCGGTGGTATGTACTTACCTGCACAGACAGACAGACAGACAGACACACACACACACAGCAAAGTTTCAACTCTTACCCCCCTTTTAAAGCAAGATATATAAAACCGGAGAATAATTTATATATAAGGTATCACAAAATGGAAGTCTCTGTGTTCTTGCTGAGTACCAGTTATGCTTCTACCTGGACTACAAGCTGATTAGATGTAGCTATCGTGTCCTGTATTTTTCTTCTGTCTCCAGCAGCATCCCCTTTGGCTTAAGGTAGTATACATGGCTAGCCTAAGGCAGACATCAGACAACTCTGCTTGTATATATTATCTAGCTATTTCTGTACTATAAATGCAGAATTCTGTAGAGGTGACAGCTCCAAAAATGCCCAGCTTTTACTATCTGACCCTTTTTGAAAGCGTGTTCCAACCTCTCCTCTGGGACAAGAAGAAATCTGTAGCATACCAAGTTGGCATGTCTTTTCATCCTCCTCAAATTACTAGGTGAGCAACAAACAAAATGTACAAATAACAACACTCAAGTGTGAAAGAAACCAAAGGTTTCACAATGCCATAAGGGGAAAAGAACTTTATAAATAGAAAAAAAAAACATTAAGTAACAGGATTTGCTTGGCTTTACATTAATTTCTCTCCTTTCAACTGATTACAACTTCAAAGGCCCATTGCCCCTCATTTGAATTCGAATGCATTCTTTTTACAAAGAAAGAATTAAAATGGAGCTGCTTGCTGTTCAAAGGCAAGAAGGGCCACAGTGTTCAAGATTGGGAAGGCCTGGCAGTCACATCAGTCAGTGCAAAATCTGCATTTTATTAAAGACATTTGGGAAGATCCATTCAAAAATACATTGTGCTCAGTAAAAATTAACCATTTCATGCTGATAATGAAGGTTACCACAGAGTAGATATTTGTATAATATGTACAGCAACAAGAGAAATTTTACAGAAGTTTAGAATGGAATACATGCCAGAAAAAACTTGATAAGATGTACCAACACATGATACAAAGAGTTATAGAAACACCTTACAAATGGTTCATAATTAGCTTGTGAGGAATTGAAGTATTCAACACTTTAAATTCAGTTTGGATTCAAAAATTAAAAAGATTAACAACCACATCACACCCTTGCTACACAGTACAAAGTATGGAATTATACTTTATATAATGGATTATAAAGTCTGTGCAATTAAGAATTTCCAGTGATTCTTCATCTACTACATATTGGATGTCCTATCCCTCTGGCTTATCCCTGTTTGTTTTTCAGAATGAACAGGGTCTCAGTATCACCCTGCTCTGTGTCTTCCCAGAACATCTCCTTCAAACTTGTTAAAGACTGAAGAAGTTCTGAATAGTTGTCTAAATATATACACAGAATAACTACCTGAATTCAGAACAGCACAAAACAATTCTTGGAGATAGGAATCTGGGGCAGCTATGTTGTTTGGCTTAATTCTATCCATTTATCAATGCAAGTTTACAGTGACGATTTCTTTCTTTCTATCACTACATTACCCCCCCACCCCCAGCCTGACTCCATCAGTGACCAAAGAATAAACAAGGAGAGGGAGAGTGACTGGTGACTAAAACCCATTGTTTATCCCTAGGGAAAACGGATTTTCTACCAGCTTTACTTTCCATTTTGGAAAATCGAAGCTGGAGTGGAGAACAGTCATTCTCCAGAAGGAAAAGCATCGTCTTTCTCATTAAACTGGAGCTTTCGATGATTCTGCCAATCAACTCTTTAATCTCCCAGCAGAGACAAAAGTCAAGGCATCTACCTTTTCAATTCCTGGGTTTCTTCTGATTAGACCTGAAGCACAGGACTAGGACAAGCTTGTCTATGCCTGAAATGAATCACATCAACCTTCTGGGAAGGGAAATCCTCAACCAAAGAAATTCCTGAGGGATTCTCAGTGGTCTGCCAAAACGAAGGGGACACGGAGGGACAGATAAGGCCTCTTTCTCCCTGATACTCTGCCTGGGAAGAGCAGCGAACAAGGCAACTTCTAATCTGCATACAACACGGAGACTGATTTCAGATTCCCAATGGGGACCAACTGGACCCAAGGATCAAAGGGGGTGTATAGAGAGAGTTTACTTACCCTTGTGAGAAATGAAGGGCCTTAGAGGTGAAATCAGTCTCACTCCCACACTTCTGCTGGCCCTATAAATCTAGCCTGCAGACTATGAAAAATTTTTTTTCTTGCCAAACAAGAGACAACCCTCCCTTAAATAAGGGAGCGATGAATGAAAATGCAAGGCAGGTCAGGATCATGTTTAACAGGCTACAGTAAATACAAAGAAAGGTGGGTTGTACTTGGAGAGGAGGAAGATGGAATAGGGACTAGGCCAAATGCTGATGAATCATCAAAGCACTGTGGACAACGACAATTTATGTAAGTAACTGGCTCGCACAAAAGTCTGCCATCTTGTATAGTACATTCAATTAAAAAAATCCAAAAGCATTGCATGGGCAGTAGGCCCAGAGTTTCCTAGCCATCTGGCTGCTCCCCCTTCTGGCGCTCACAGAGCTTCATTTTCTAGCATGGCTCCTTATTCATGGTTTCTAAGACAGAATTTTTATAATCAGTTGAACCAGGCCTCCAGATATTCTATGTCTCAGCTGGTCAAAAAGCAAAGGAGGAAACTATAAGTGCTTATAAATCTGTTTTTTTTTTTCCATTTTCTGGTAAGCTAGACTTTTAAAATTTGGTAAAGATCTTCTTGTAAGATTCTGGTCCAAGGGATTAGTGACACTGTATTGTCTTTTCTGCAGTTCCTTTCAAAGAAAGCAGAAGTGTTATATCTTAGACCATAAATGAGTTTTGATGAACTTTTATTACTGAGGAACTGAACAAGGCAAGGAAATATTCCACTGTTTTCTGACTTGGATTAGTGAAACATACCACATTGCCAGTTCACAGAAGCAGAAGACTGTGGGTCTTAGTGCCCACATAGTTGAGTTCAATAGCCTACTCCAATGCAGGAGGCAATGAACTTCTAGATTCAAAAACAGTGCTCTCAAGAACACAAGTTCTGAGCACAAGAGAATATGCAGTTTTACTGAGTCCCACCTGGGCCCCAGCAGTGGCTTGCAATGAGCTACTTTTCCTGCTCTTACCAAAAATTCTGTCACCACTGGGAGTTTGGCAAACAGAATGGACAAAGCCTTCTACATACTGGAAGAACAATCCTCTGGCCTTTGGGGAAAAAAAAATTGTACACGTATGAGTCACTCTCAATACATGGCTAGAAGAAAATAAATGGCTTTTTTTCCTTATTTACTCTAAAGACTAGTTTAAGAAGTGAGGATACTATGATATCAACTAAGAGATGCTGGGAAGGGAGAATGGGCAGCATTTCCTAGTATGGTCCACTCTTTTTCTGATTAGGAACATGCTAAACTGGCTAACTCTACAACCACAACATACTTTATAATACATAATATGACTACAAACTGAGTGGCATAGCTCTGAGCTTGGAATTAAAGTATACAACTGCATATGGTGAGTCTTAAAGCATGTTTTAAAAACAGATTTAACCAAAGCATACAGTACAACTACTTCTAGAATAGCCACATCACAACCACCAATAAAGGGTTTTGCTTCTAATCGGTCTGCCATATGCTAATATTGGTAAAGAGCTATTAAATGATTTGAATAAAAAACAGAGACATTTTCTTTCGGTAGACACAGCTAAAAACCATGGATGCCTTTGAGCAGTTGGTAAAAATCATGCCAATCTGCCAGGCTGTTGCTTGCTTCTAAATATAAATCTTGTGGCTCTGCGAAAGATTTTCTAAGGATGCTAACCTAGAATTTAAGTTCTCATACATATATAAAGCAACTCTGGTTTCCTCCAAAAGTATGCACCTTTTAGCAGGCCCAAAACAATAGAAAAGAACAAGAGGATTGCAAGGATTCAAGGAGAGTGGCAGAAGATTCCTAGAGAATGAAATGTTGAGCGATTTACACCTACAGCTCTGTAGCCTGGAAAGCCTGAGGCCAGAGGCAAGCTCTCTGCGAGTGCTGGGCCTGGAGTGATATTAAGAGAAAGCTTTTCAGGCTGAACACTAGTTTGGGGCTGGAACACTGTTTGTTGGGGCACTGTTCTGGAGGGTGTTGAAGGGCATCCCTGGCCTCTACCCACTAGATGTTAATAGTAGCCCTCATTCCACGACAATGAAAAGTCTCCAGACATTGTTAAATGTATCCTGGGGGAACAAAATTGCCCTTGGGTGATAAGTAATGCTCATTTCAGTCTCTTGGCATGGGCACTCTCTTCTGGTCTTGGGTTCTACAGAGAGGCCTGAAATTCAGTCAAGACTGAACCAGCCTCAGTTAAGGTTTACTTAGAATTTCAGAGAAGAAAAAAGGATGAAAAGTTAAAGTTGAAAAACAGTGAAGCCAAGGATATTTGCAATAATTCCATGAAACAAATTCATAAGCCTTCATTCAACCTTTGTGTCTTTTAGGATTTTAGGGCAGATAATAGAATATGGATGTCATAAATTCCACTTCCTAAAGAAGATACAGTTTTTTGTAACTTTAAGTCCTTGCCATGGATGGCACCTCTGTGAGGCCAATGATTGACTAACCAGAGGGGAAAGCAACAGTTTAAGGAGAAGGCCCATTAGATCTGAGAGAAAATGTTACTATTCCCCTCTGTGAGCAGGAAGA
This sequence comes from Rhizomys pruinosus, assembly GCA_009823505.1. NCBI lineage: Eukaryota > Metazoa > Chordata > Mammalia > Rodentia > Spalacidae > Rhizomys > Rhizomys pruinosus. The sequence continues at coordinate 660,040 of VZQC01004570.1, forward strand.
GAATGCAGGGGATTGTAGATTCACTTACGCTTATTAAGGATTGAGAAAAAGTCAGAACAGACAAGAGCTAAGAAGAGGATAAAAGAGCTACCTCAAAAACACTAGTTGAAAATACTGTAGCTATTTTCTGGCTCAAATCTGGGAATGTAGGAAAAGTAAGTATTGACTTCATCAGTTAGGATTAGTTTGCTCTAGGTAGAAGGCAATTATTCTAGCCCTTCTTTGAAGAACCATCACTGATATACATGTTCTGCAAACATCTGATATCCCAATGTTAGCAAAGATGACAACATGGGAAACCAGCCCCTAGGTGACAGCGTGCCTTGAATGCCACAGCATGGCAATGGGACTGCGCAGTTCAGAAGCGCACAGCACAGTGAGAAGTCTTTCCAGAGGGAAAAAAAAATGTACTTTCTGGTTTGCAAGGCAGTGGGGGGAGGGGATACATGGTATAGATCTAGTATTAAAAAAAAGAATTAAATATACACCTTTTTAGAGTCACTATATCCAGACAAAAATTGCTAAGGGTCTACCTCACTTGGATAATCAAGCAACTGCCTGGGAAGAGGCAGAAATCAGAGCTACCCAGACAGTACTGGACTGGTAATAGAAACGAGATAAGAAAAGAACTCAAGAGCATGCAAACTGAATAAAATTATTTCCATGTTAGTACCCAGTTGAGTTTCATTTTAGTGCCTATTACACTTATTAAAATTAAATAAAAAGCACCTTAAAGTGACTTCTATATATAATCAATACACATCATTATAGTATTTATATAAATATGCAATATGCACATAATTTAAGCATCAAAGAATCTAAGACCTTTATCTTTATAATCTTCATAATCATCAGTGCTATGAATCTCATAATCTTGGGGAAGGGTTAACAGTAAACTCAGCATATTTCAATGATAGCTGACTTTATTTGGGGACTGACACTCAGACTTCTGGAACAAGTAATAAATACTGAAAAGTTACTCTTTGAGGGGTAGGAGGGAATCTCTAAAAGTCTTATTGCTAAGAGACTACTTTTCAAAAATCTATAACTACTGATAGATGATGGTGTTGAGGTGACTTTTGTCAAGGATGGCCCAAAGACATGGGGGTATAATGCTTCCTGGCCAGAGGCCTTGATGATAACTGGGAGTAAGTTGAGAGTTGAAAGTGATCAAATGAAGGAAGTATAGGTCCTGTTCTGATGGATGGTGTGTGTAGTGTGTGTATATACAGGAGTGCATGATGACCTTGTTATAAATGGACAGTTCCAGGAAGAAAAAACAGATATAGCATTTTTCTTTACACCTGGAATTGCTTCAGGAGCCTTTTAAATATATTAGAAGAGCAACAACAACAACAACAACAACAAAAAGCATTTAGAAGTAGAAATGCCATACATGTATCTCGTACCCCAACTGGAGCCAAGAGTCTCCAGGAGGGGGGACAGCATTCAGGAGCATAGAGCTGGTTTGCAAGATCCTCAGACAGGAGCCTCTTACAACCTCACAACAAGGAATGTTCACTGGCAAATCTTTGGTCTACGCTCTAACACTAATGCTAAGTGGAAGAGCACATTCTCTCTGCAACGATCCATGAGCAACACCTCTGTCTGTCCTCCTCTTGTGCGTGATTTAAAGTCCCTGGACACAAACGAGAGCCAAGTGTGTGAGGACAGAAGCGAAGCCTGCTGGATCCTTACTGGCCTATCCAACCTTCTTCCCCTGTGGGTCTGGAAAGAGTCGCTGCATTTGTTTACTACCAAGGATCGTGTCTAGAGGCTACTGCTGGGGCTGAGAAGTCGAGCAAAGTTCATACTGTTACTGTCACATGTAGCCACAATTCAACTCCCTTTATTAGTAGTATAATACTCACTTCATATCACAAATGTATAAAAATATGGCAGATAGTGTCATAACGATACTTTCTTTAAATGAATATATTTATAAAACAGACAGTTATTTACCATATATATATATTTATATAGAGAGAATAAAATACTCCTGATGCAATATATAAATGTTACTGTTTAGTTTTTTTATAGAAACTACTATAGCTGTCCCACTGCTTCACAATGTTCCAAACAGCTCAAAATAACTTTACATTATAACAGAAAAGGTATGATTATAACAGTACCATATTAATTATAAATAAATGTTACAAATCCTATCAAATATGGAAGCTTAGAAAACAATTTAAGACATACAGTTCATCTGCTAACCCTTCAAAGGGATACTTCTAGATTACAATAAACCCCACATTTAGTCTAGGCAGAAAAAAAATACGTGGTAAGGGCATTGGTCAACATGAATTGTTCTATGCCTTGCAGCCAGGACTTGTCCTGGCTTCCCCAAGTTCAACGAAAATTGCACTAAAGCTGGAATGTAAGGGGGAGAAACTGGCAAGAATTTCTTCTTCCTCAATGGCACACTCTATCCATTCTCACACAAGACCTATGGGGAGTGGTGATCCCTAAGGAACTCCTGTGGCTCTAAGATCCCTGACTAGCATTTGTGGCTGTGAGGAGCCATATGGCCTCCCCGCACACACAATATTGCACACACCTTCATAAAGCTGAAAATACTGGCTTACTACCCTGGCCCAGCCCATTCCCCAGCCCACCACCCTATACCCTCCCTTCCCAACTGGCTTGTCTCCCCTCCACCTAACCCAGCACAAATTACAAGGCTGTTTCTTTTAAATCGTTCAGATTTGGCATTCGTGAGCGATTTGTTCTGTTATAAGGGTGGCCATTTGGCCCACTCTTGGCACCCAGCTGTTCAGAGTAGGAAGGCCCCTCTGTGGCACTCCTGGTCACAGAGGATACATGCCAACCAGGATCCATCTGACCTGGCAGCTGAAGGGCGAGCCTGCCCTTTGGTGTAGGCTCCTGCCGGATGTTGCTGCTTCCACCAGAGGCCTGGCTCAGGGGGTGAATCCGAATTTCTGAGAAGGAATTTTTGGTCTGTTGAGCTGTTAAAGGCTGGAAACGGGGATCTGAGGAAGCTGGGTGATTGGCTGATGAAGGAAGGTGTAACAGCTTGCGCAGCGATTTTAATGGTTGGCTCTGAAAGAAAGGTTAAAATATGTGTAAAGATTTAATTTATAGTAGACCAAAGAGTTGAAAGGACACAGAACTCAGGTGCAAGATGACTGGACAGAGCCAGGAAGGGTGAACATATGGTAGAGCAGCAAACCCCACTCTATTTGTTTTCTGGGTTTCTTCAATGAAATCCTAGAAAGCTAGAGAAAGTAACTAGATCTACTCAAAGTTGTAGGGTTCCCATAAGGGGTGGCAAGAGTATACTGGAGGTTTTCAAAAGGGCTCTTCTCACACACAAAATCAACAAACCAAAGGGTTCTCTCTCTGGCCCATCATCTTTATGCAGCCTAGGCTGGCCTAGATCTTTCTAGAGATCCCAAGATGACCTCTAACTCCAACCCTTTTAATTCTTTTTGAGACAGGGTCTCACTTTATAACCTGGCTGGCCTGGAACTAGCTTTATAGATCAGAATGGCTTCTAGCTCAGAGAGATAAGGCCTGCCTCTGCCTCCTGAATGCTGGGATTAAATGTATGTGCTACCATGCCCAGCAGCCTCCAACTCTGGATCCTCTCTGCTCTCCACCCCTACTTTTATGTAGCTCAGACTGGCTGGCACCTCTCTCCATAGCCCAGGATAGCCTCAAACTCTTGTTCCTTCTGCCTTCAACTCCTAAGTATTGAGATTATAGATAGGCGTGGGTCACCATTCTTGTCTGTCTTTTCACTTTTTTTTTGTTGTTTTTGTTATTTTTTTTTATCTTTTCAAGACAGGGTCTCCCTGTAGCCCCAGCTGTCCTGGAACTCACTCTGTAGACCAGGCTGGCCTTGAACTCACAAAGATCCGCCTGCCTCTGCCTCCCAATGTCTTTTCATTTTTTACTAAAATGATATAATACAATGAATCTTCTGTATTACCCCAGCAACATATGAGTTATATAGCAGATTCCACACCCCCACACACATACACCCCCCCCCCCCCCCCNAAAGGACTGAAATAATTTCATGCATTCTATCAGACCACAGTGCATAAAAGCTCAATATCAACACCAGAATAAGCCCAACTATGTACAAGAGCACATGGATACTAAACAACACACTCATGTATAATGAATGGGTGAAGGAAGAAATAAAGAAAGAAATAAAAAGTGGAGTCTCTGCCTCTCAGTCCTAGACATATTATTAAAATAGGCATGGGAGATTACATCACTATGTTCATTATGGTATACTGAATAGCTACAATACTGAAACATTTCCTATTAAAATAGCTGTTAAAAGAAGAGAGATTAGTTACTTGATAAACTTACTCAAATTTCTCCTTATTTTCCCATTATAGCATGTAAACTACAAGTTACTGTGTAATATATAGTTCCTAATACAAGTGTTTGCCGTCTTCATAAAAAATAGTATGTGGGGTTGGAGAGATGGCCTAGTGGTTAAGAGCGCCGACCGCTCTTGCAGAGGACCCGGGTTCGATCCCCAACACCCACATGGCGGCTGAGAGCCGTCTGAAACTTCAATTGCAGGAGAACTCCAGTTCCAGGGGAGTCCAACACCCTCTTCTGACCTCCGTGGCGTTGCACGTCACAGGTGCACAGACTTGCATGCAGACAATACATTCATACACATACGGAAATAAATAAAATTTAAAAAAAAAGAAAAAATAGTATGTATTTCAGAAGTTGAAATATTCTTTCAAGAAATCTTATACTAATTTTCTTTCAAGGAAACCTCTACCTCCACCCGTCTCTGTTCATTTTGTCCAATGTTTTATGGCATAACTTACATTTTACCAAGATCTTTATCAATCTTCTTTCTCTACTGAGTACTTGTGGGCTGGGTCTATTTCTTCCTCATGTGCCCTCTACCAATTTCCCCACTGCCTTCCACAGCTAGGTGAAAGTTAATGGAGACTCACTTTTTTCCCATTGGGATAGGAATCATTGAGGCAAGATTCACCCTGACTTCCAAGATGCACCTTGACTATTAGGGTCTACTTTGGAGAACCTAAGCTTTGTCCCTCTACACTCTCATGAGAGGACACACTATAGCCTGAAAATCTAGGAGTGTTACAGGCCCCACCCACCTGGGTCTGAAGATCTGTGAGCTTCTCAGGCCGCCACTCCTTTGGTCTGCTGCTTGATGTGCCAGCAGGATGAATGGCTTTCTGTAAGGTCGGAAGATCCGGACCATCAGTGTTGGGCACCTAAAAGAAAAGATGGACAGGGGTTCAACAAGCACACCAATAACCCTAATTAAGATACATGACCATACTCAAGAGGAGACCCAGAAGGAAAAGCAAATTAAACCAAACCCAAACTCAAAAAATAGAGAGAAACCAATAAGACCCAGTAAATAAAGAAACCAAAACTTTCCCAACGTTCATAGTGCAAGTGGTGCTAGTTAAATTCTGCTGCCTTCTTAATAATTTTCCCTGCATTAGGAAAAATTGGCAGATGTCATGCAGTTTGGTTAAAACCTTAACCCCTAAAGCATTCCCATGCTGTTAGTTTCAGTCGCTGTAAGAGAGAGCAGGTAAAGTGGGCTGTACCAGGAACTGCTGTCGTATCCTCATTCCATACTGTAGTTAGGTTATGAACCAGTTCAATAAAATAAAAACTAAAAAATCGCATTTTAGGAAAATGATCCAAACTCTGTATTTGATACTGCAAAGAAGTGTAGGAGGCCTTCAGGGAGAGAGAACTGGGGAAGTATGTTTTGAATCACATTCCCAAACCACTGCCCAGTAACTTGGGTTTAGCACTGTATGCTTGGAAACTGCTAGAAATTTATGCCACAGATTCCAAATGAATGCAATTGGTCTATTCAATTATTTTGGTGGATCAAAGAGACTTACATCAAATGTCAAGCAAAAGCCATGGCTGTAAATGTAGTGACCAGCAAAAGCTAAAGCCAGGCAAGGAAAGAGCAAGTTACAAAGGAGTAAAAGCTGTTTTCATGGAGTCTTCTAGCTCACTTTGGTCAATTCAAACTTGGTTTCAGAGAAACAAACAGCCAACCAAATGTTAACAAAGTTTGTGAGCCAAATGTAAAGACATTTGTTGACAATAAATGTTAATCAAATTCTTTATAGGAATTCAGGGACTTTATGACTGCTGTCTTGAAATAATTGGCTAATTGGTCAGTCCAAATCAAACCTTACTAGTTTGTTTAGAAGGCTTTATAGTTTCAACAACCTTAACTGGTACAGAAAATCCAGAATGGCAAAAATTTATATCCCAGTGAATTTACGGAACTGGCTCAGGTACTTAACTAGCATAAAGAGAATATGACCTCATGAAAATAAGACATGCTATTGTTATCAGTAAAACAAGTTTACTGGAGTAGTTTTCAGGGCTACTATACAGAAAAATGGGTACCATGGGTGGAGTGACTACAGGAAGCTTTTTCAAAGAAGAACTATGCTTTAAGTGATTCTTTGAATTAAAAAGAGGAAAGAGGGATTTCTTGATGCTTGGATTCTCCCCGTTGGTGGAATCTGTCTGCAATATAAGATACAAATAAACTAATTGCAAAAAATGTTTTTAAGTAAGATAAATAGGTGCTTTAATTGAAATTACTAGCCCTTGGAAGCCCCCAAATAATGAAAAACTAACAGTCATGGAAAGAATTGCTGTGCTATGGGTCTAGAGAAGTTCTTCATTATGTCTTACCTGGCCATAACAAGGTAAGTTCAAGAAAAGCACAAGCTTTTTCTGAGTATATACCTCTACTGTGATCAATACCCATACTAGGAAGGCCTGGGGACCTTTAAGTATCTACTTACATTATGCTTATGAAACATTTAAGAATTTATTATCAAAAATATGATGATTATAAATAATTGTGGTTAATAAACTACTAGTGAATTTCAATTATCTCCTGTCAGGACTTCAGCAACTAAGAGATTCTACCATGTGGCTTGCCTATTATGAAATAAAACATATTTTAAGTCATTTTGAACTTGGTTGTTGTCTTGAGCCAGTATTAGACAAGGGCTATGACTGTTATGGCAGACTGATGTTAAGCAGCTCTATTCTACACTGCTAGAAATATCCACCTGATTGAAATTATCTGGCAGAATTTTGGTTTTCAAGCAAAGAAACAAAAGTTCAATCTTTAGGGCTAGTGAGTTGACTCAGAGGATAAAGGTACTTGCACAAGCCTGGCAACTTGAGTTTGACTGCCAGAACCCACATAAAGGTAGAAGGAGAGAACAAACTCCACAGCGTTGTCTTCTGCCCTCTCTACATGTGTGCTGTGGCATGTGCATCCTTATCTCCCATCATGTGCACACAGTAAATATATTTTTAATTTTCAATCTTTAAATTGAAGTATCATTGCAAGTTGTGATATTTAGTACGAACAATTACCAAGTTGGCAAAGTCACCATATGCTCTGCGGGTTTATGTAACTCCCTGGATCTGTAACTGAAGCCAGATTCCCCAAGGCAGCTTCCAGACTTGCTTGAGTCAAAGCAGGCACCTTTGCAGAACAGATTTTTTTGGCACCCTTTCCCCCTCTTTTGGCAACCTCAACTTTCAGAAAACTAGAATGTACATAAAGGCAATAAGACCATCTTTTCATGAGTGGTGTATGTATGAAGAGATCTGTGTAAAATGTCACATGAGTTTTCATGTTTTATTGATAGAAACTTCAAGGAGGAGTTTAACAGAAGAGCACTTTTAGGGGGCTTCCACAAGGGAACTCAGCTTCCGTTCTGATAACTCATCGTGTGACTTTGGGCAGGTCACCACTTGCTTGGCTCAGTTCCTATTCCAGTGAACTAGATTTAGGATCCACCCCAGCTTTCAAATGCCCCATTTGTCTGTATTCTTCATATTTCAATGTCTTTGAATCTTATGTAAAAGCTGAAATGTCTGGAATCTTTCCCTTTGTTTTACTTAATTTTCTTTTACTGAACTTTAAAAAGTAAAAACAAATTCAACTTAATTACATGAATGTTCATTTAAAGAAGACTGAGTTAACCTAATACCAGGCCTAAGAGCCTGGGGTCTGACAGGCTGAATGCTGTGTTCTGTAGAAAACTCACTCTACATTCCAAAGCCCTTAATTTTTTTCTCTAAAGTAAAAAATGCGGAGGAATAAAAACTTTTGGTTTGGAAGGCTTAAGGCATGATGGTCTGTGGAAAGCTAGTGTGCAGTTAGTTAAATATCTAATAAAAAAGCAAGTGAAGAAGATATTAGAGATTAGTAATTTTCTTATTTACCCTAATGTATACTATTTAAATATCTAAAATTTGAAGAAAATCTTGAAAAAAATAAAAGTTAGTCAATATGTAAATATTCTCATTAGCCACGATTGGGAAATAGCTTTTGGTTTAATGTTGGTTTAAGGTAGCCAGGTATTAAAATCTGGATTTATACACAAGAAATCTTTAATTCTTTGATCCTTACTATTTTCCACCACATAATCACATCACAGGGTTGCAGGCATGTGGTTAACCACATCCCTCTCCTCCCCCAATTTGTAACAGTGGTCAGATAAAATATTTCAGGCATCCTGAGGCAAAGTCAGACCTACATCTTCTTCCTTTCCTCAGTTTCAGTAACAAATATATTTGATCTAGAGACATTTTGATTTGATATTACAATCTAGGCAAGCTTCAGTCAGAGATACAGACACCCCCTTTAGCCCCCCCCAAAACATTTCCAGAATATCATGTAACCATTAAAATGAAGATATGGTAGCATGCATACTGTTTATGTATAGGTACACACACACACACACACACACACACACACACACACACACCTTTCTTCCTCAAGTGTTTGCATAGGCTAAAGAGCTACAGGGAAATCTATCAAAATCCTAATATTATTTATGGTAAGTTGGGCACCACTTTCTCTTGTCACTAGCCAGCTTAGCATCCTCTTTTGGGGAATTCTACCAAGTAATGAGTGTGGTCTTTTGCTCAGGGCCAGAATTCCCAGGAGCTAAGGAACAGTCTGTCTTACAAAGCCATCACAAGTGAAACACCTTTTCTTACTATAGCAAATCCTAAAATGTCAAATGGAATAACATCCCTGTGACTAGGCAGCCCAGAAATCATACTTGTCAGCATGGGAATTCTTTTTTTTTTTTAGCATGGGCATTCTACAAGAGGCCAGGGAACGATAAGGAATGATGGTTATTTATGAATTTCAATGCCAACCAAAACCATTTCCCAAGTTACTGCATATCTTTATGCTCCCAGAGAAAAATCCTGTATCTCCATAGTTTTTACAGGAATATAAATCCACAGGGCTAAGTAGTTTATTGAGAGAGCCTTCAAGTTTTCTCTTGACTAAATAAAGTTCTTGTAGAGATTTTGCTGAAGCTAGAAAAGGCTTTGTGAGAGAACAGTAGCATAAGATTTCAGAAAGAGGCATCTATAGTATATTCACATCATGTCTCAGTAAGGAATTATGTTTGATTGCCACATGTAGAGCGTAAAATGTATTCACAGAATAATGCAAAAACCTATGTCATATATAGAAATTGACTACTTACTGTCTGAGATTTCTTCTTTTTCTTCTTCATTGACCTGAAAAAACCTTGCTTCTCCTTTTCTTTGAGTTGATCAGAATGACTAATATTTTCAGGACTTTTCCTAAATGAGAAGAAATTTTTATCATATGGATTTTTGAATCATTATTTTTCTATTGTGTGACAAACATAATGAAGGATGAAAATTCACGACATCAAATTCAAACAGCCAGGAAGAATCGATCCCACAGGTAAAGGGCCTCTAAAAGCACAAGAGGAACTGAATCTTAATCAACATGGATAATGGCTATCTTTGGCATAGGCAACTTGAGCACTATTATGAATGATCTGTAACTGGGCTTTGGGACCATTTTAATGCTGTTGAAAGCCTCTGAATTAGAGATCCTACAATGCATAGCTTAGAGGATGCTTCCTCTATAACTCTCCAAGGGAAAGAGCAGAAACATTTGCAATACCTCCATTTTTCTATTACTTTTTAAAATCAGCTCAACATGTTTATTATTAGTAGCTTGCCAAGATATTGAACCTAAAAAAAAAAATCGATGCTGCTACAGAAACATTATAAACAGAAGTAAAAATTGCCTAGACCTAGAAAATTCCTCTAATCTATTAAAAAATAAATAAAAATACTTAGGATGAAGCTAAAATACAATGTATTCATGGGGAAAAACATTGTAAACTGAAAATAGTGACATTAAGCTTGATATCACAGGTACTACTAGGTATTTTAATGATCACAGAAGATAATAAAAAATAGGAAACAAGCCAGGTGTGGTGGCATATATCTGTTATCTCAGCAATCATGAGCCCAAAGCAGGAAGATTACAAGTTGAAGGCCAGCCAGGATATCTGAGAGACTGTCCCCTGCATAAAAACCCATGTTTCAAAAAAAGTCCCCAAAGAAAGGAGAAAAAAAAAAGAGGAAAAACACTGTGGTTCCAACAAGATGCCTGTACTTGTATGCTAAAAAAGACTTTTGACTCTTTAAAAGCAACTCAACTGCTGTTATTCTTGAAAAAAACCCCTCACATCTCACGGACTTTAACATTTCAGTATTTATATGACCGTGGGAAGCTATTTTCTTAAATGATTCAATTTTTTTCTATAAGCTACTCCCTAAAAAGCAAAAGTGGTAGAACCATTAAAAGTGACAGTTAAGGGGCTGGAGAGATGGCCTAGCGGTTAAGAGCGCCGATCGCTCTTGCAGAGGACCCGGGTTCGATTCCCAGCACCCACATGGCGGCCGAGAACCGTCTGAAACTCCAATTCCAGGAGAACTCCAGTTCCAGGGGAATCAGACACCCTCTTCTGACCTCCGCAGCATTGCACGACACGGGTGCACAGACTTGCATGCAGACAGTACATTCATACATATACAGAAAGAAAATTAATAAAAAAAAGTGACAGTTAATTTATATTCATGGTTTCAGAATACCTAACAATGATGAAGTGATTACAGTATCTAAGAAAATAAGAGCAAAGCAGTATCCAGCTATTTCATTAAAATATGCGAAGTCAGAAAACACCTAAATAAACCCTTACTGACTGCATGACAGAAAACACGATGAAGCCATTAAAAATAAATCACATCTTCAAAGAATATTCATTGACATGAAGGAATATTTAAACCACAGTATTAAGTAAACACACACTGATTTGAAACTTTCTACATCAGATAAGTCTGACTACATGGCAAGAAGTTATATAGGTATACATACATGCACTTTTTATCTTTAATATTTTATTTATTATTTTTATCTTGTGTGTATGAGTGCTTTGCCTGCATGCATACAAGTGCACCCATGTTGTGTAATGCTTACAGAGGTCGAGAGGATGTCTGACCCTCTGGGACTGGAGTTATGGATGGTTGTTAGCTGTCATGTGGGTGCTGAGAACTGAACCTGGGTCCTCTGCAAAAGCAGTCAGTCCTCTTAATCACTGATGTGTCCATTTCTGCAGCCCTATATGTACTTTTTTTGAATGCAGGAAGAAATTACAAAAAATCCTGGCTGAGGATGTGGCTTGGTGGTAGAGCAGTTACCTAACAGGTGCAAGGCCCTGGGTTCCATCATAAGCACTGGGCAAAAAAAAAGAAAGAAAGAAAGAAAGAAAGAAAGAAAGAAAGAAAGAAAGAAAGAAAGAAAGAAAGAAAGAAAGAAAGAAAGAAAGAAAGAAAGAGAAAAAGAAAGAGAGAGAAAGAAAGGGAAAGAAAGGAAGGAAGGAAGGAAGGAAGGAAGGAAGGAAGGAAGGAAGGAAGGAAGGAAGGAAGGAAGGAAGGAAGGAAGGCGGGCCAGTCCTTGTGGCATATTCCTGTATTACTCTCTGAGGTGGGAGGATGACTTTAGGTCATGAGTTTGAGAACAAACTGGATAACCCAGTAAGATCTCCTTTTTCAAAAAAGAACCAAAGAACAGCACAAAAGCCTTAAAAGCTACCATATCTACGTAATATAATTATCGATATTCTATTCTTTTCATTTTCTAATAACAAATATGAACTACAAGTATGACAAAGAGATTTCACAGAAAATTTATGTGAGGGCTGGATATGTGACTCAGCGCAGAGTTCACCTAGCATGCACGAAGCCCTGGGTTTGACTCTAGCACTGTATAAATCTGGTATAGTGATACACACCTGTAATCTCAGCACCTGAGAGCACCCTGATCATCACCCAGGAGTTCCTGAAAGAGTTCCAAGTTCTGAAGAAAAGTTCTACAATTCAATTTAGCCATACCGTAAGTAATCTAGGAACTCAGAACACTGCCATTATCATTTTGAAAGCTAGAAAACATTAATGTGATTGACATGGGTGCAAACGAGATGGTGGAAAATTACAGGTACTTTAGATACAGTGTTGTACTATTAGGGAAAATACTCTCCCCACGAATGCAATCTCAGGAGGGGAGATGGCATTATAGTAGAATGTTAGCACTAGTGGGAGAGGAGGGGAAAGGAAGGCCGAGATACCAGCCTGGAAGAAACGAGATGAAAAACTTTCCAGGATAACGTAGAGAATAATATGCAAGTGAGGGGCTGGAGAACAGGAAGGTAAGATGAGGCAGGGGCAGGAAAGTGGCTCAGAGTTTGCAGTTTGGCACTGCAGAGTTGGTCCCCGGAACCCTAGAGACGATGGAACGAAGAATCTCCACAGGGTCTTTCGAGGGCTGGGTAAACCACAGTCTAGGTGCGGCAGGAGGAATGATGAGGAAAACATTTTCAAGCTGAAGCTTATCAAGTGGTAGGGCTAAGATCTAGGCAGAGAAAGATTCTAGGGGCTGACAGAACAAGGGAAATAATTACTCTTGAATTAGATGAAAGCTAGGACTGGAGAATGAGTATGCTTGTATCATAAAAGACAGAGGGAATTAAGCCTACGTGAAGAAGGGGAGACACACAGAAAGAACAAAGCAGAACTACACAGAAACACACAGAGAAGAAAGAAAAGCCAGAGGGAGGGAAGAAGGGAGGGAGACACGAGAGCAACTGCCTGGAACACAGGCACTTGAAAAGCTATTTGTTGTACAAAGGAAGAAGGAGCCTTGAACAAGAACAAGCAGCACTGAGGCAAACAGACAAAAGTGTGGGTGACCATTTCCCTGTGATTTCTCCTGTTATGGTGGGAAACTTTGTGCTATACAATGCAGAAGAGGAAGCAGAGGCTCACATACATTTCAGAGAAAAGTTTTGAGAAGGGCCATGGATTCAGTTGCCTGGCACATGACCTGGGGTAGCAGCTCAGATCAAAACAATATGATGATGGGGTGGGGTAGGGCATAGGACAAGGGATGAACAGGCATGGTCTTGCAGAATTTCATGATTCCAACGTCATCTAACCAAAGACCTATTCCTATAAGGGGGTCAAGAGGAATGAGGGAATCTCAAAGACTCACTGTAATCAAGGAAGGAATGAATTAAAACTGAAACTGACTTGAACCAACATTTACTGATTTCTTGTGGAGTACCAGACCTTGTGTTAGTTAGCTGCTAGAGTTACAGAGAGAAATCAACTAAGGAGCCTGGCTTCCCACCCAAGCTGCCTCCAGACTTATGGTACAAAGCAGTGGAGAACGAGACAGCACGGCACAGTCAGCCTTCTGGATTTTGATATGCTCCCTCTGGGAGCACCATGGAGGGGGAGTAGGAGAAGTGACGGGCACTACTCTGCCACGTTTTTGCTCTATTCAGTCCCTGGCAGTCACAAGGTGGTCAGCTAATGTGTGAGGCAAGAAAGTCAGCGAATGATTCTATAATTCTTCAAGACAGACACTGATAAGCTATCATCAGTACAATATATTAACGATTACATAAGAAGAAAAAAATGTGATAATCCAAGTGGGTTATACAATGTTCCATTTAACTGGCTGATTTTTAAAATTAATTTAGTTTATGAATCAATTTTAACCCAATTTTCATGACAGTCTTTCAAAACTATGTACTTTGCTTTTTCTTAGAAAAAGATTTATTTAAATTTTAAGCATCTGTATGTATGCATGTCTGCGTGTGGGTATTTACACATTAGTTCTAGTGCCTGTTCAGGCCAAGAGGCATTCCAAGCCCCTGGAGCTGGAGTTATAGGCAGTTGTGAGTTGCTTGACATGGGTGCTGGAAACTGAACTCAGGTCCTCTACAAGAACAGTACAGACTCTTAACCACTGAGACTTCTTTCTACACTGCCCCCATATTTTGTCTTTTTAATAAAAGTAAATGCCATTTTTTCATAAGTAGATACTCTAAAAGGTTACCTATGACATACAGGATTTTTCCATAGCTATTATTTGTGTTCCTTCTCCCTCTGCATAGCTATTATTTGTGATCCTTCTCCCTCTGCATACTATGTTGTTACCTGGGACTTTTTTTGAGACAGGGTCTCCTTAGAGCCCCAGGTGGCCTTGAACTCACTATGTGGACCATGCTGGCCTTGATCTCACAGAGATCTCTAGCCTCTGCCTCAGTGTTACCTAGGATTTTGTATAAGGACAACCTTAATACTAACTTCTAGAACTATCCAGAAGGGAAAAACAAATGAGCTCCAAGTGAGGGTGTCATCCTATTAGTAAAGATGAGGAATCTGGCTGTATTAGCTCTATTTTTTTTGTTCTCAGATATTTTGGCTTATTTCCAATTCTTAAGAGGGTTCAAAACAACTGAGATGGCCATAATAACAGCTGAGTATAAAACTATGATACCTATTTATTGCTTTTAAATATGATACAGCAGTTTCATCTTTCAGTAGGAAATGTGTATAAAGCACAATATTATCTTCCCAAAGGAATATAAAGTAGTACTACCAGGGAGAAACAAACTGCTCTTAGGTTATATGATAATTTGGGAATAGTATTTTACCGTGTTTCTCCAATAAGACTCATTTTTGTTTGTGTAGGTTATCAAATACACATTTCTCTCAAATATAAAGGTACAACAAACCAAACAGAACTTGCTTAAAGAAAGTCAAGATGAGTCAAGTTTAATTAATGATTAGTTCATGTTTGATGTGATGTATGAAGGACACATGGCATAGAAACATTATCAGGAGGGGTAGAGAGTAAAAGAAAAGAACCAGGTCTGGAACCTTCTTAAACCTAGTAACAGCAATACTAGAGTAAGGCTGATTTGATGAAGACTTGTCTAAAGGTTAACAGCCCAACTTCCTGATTCTTATTCTTTTTTTTTTTTTTTTTTTTTTTGGTATTTGAGGACGGCGGTCTCCCTTTAGTCCCAGCTGGCCTGGAGCTCACTCTATAGACCAGGCTCGCCTTGAAGTCACAGAGATCCGCTTGCCTCTGCCTCTGCCTCTGCCTCCCGAGTGCTGGGATTAAAGGCATGTGTCACCATGCCCGGCAACAGAAACTATTTTAAATCATCACCACTTCATTATGCAATGACCAAGAAAAAAAAAAAAAAAAGAACAGCTCCTTCTGTGATTTTATATTCTTACACTTTAGATACTATTCTCAGGGCTTGTGTAAGCCATACTTGAAGATGGTCAACACTGAAAACTAGGAGAAGCTATACCTATGCTCTTAGGTTAATGTGGAGTAGATGTTTTCTCCATACAAGGGAGTAAACCAATCCCAAAGAGACAGAAGCATGAAAGTTTATGAGCAAAGTTATAAGCAAAATAGCAGACAAATTACAGAGAGGTTAAAGGACATTAAGTATAATAATCATAGCCACTAATATAATGAGGCCTTTACAGAGGCAGGTACTGTTCTATGTACATTTTATGTATTACATCACTTAATCATCTAACAACCTCTATGAGGGAAGTGCTATTCTCATATCCCTGCTTCATGTTACAGCTACTCAGCACCAGGTAAGTTTGGTAACTTTCAATCTTCGGTGTTTAGGGAATGGGAATAGCCCCTATGTCAAAAGGTAATTGTGAGAAGTGAGAGGATGCATATAAAGGGCTACACAAAGAATTAGTACTGAGGAGGCTGTTAACTGGCTCAGTTAGCAGTTAAAAACACTGGCTACTCTTGCGGAGGACCTGGGTTTGATTTGAGGCACCTACATGGTGGCTAACAACTGTCTGTAATGATAGTTCCAGGGGAATTTGACACCCTGTTCTGACCTCCACGAGCAGTGCACTATATGGTTGCACTTAAATACATGCAGGTAATAAATACACTCATACTAATAAAAAAATAGTACCGAGTTCAATGCTAATAAAAGAACAAATTAATGCATCAAAATACTTATCTGGTATTTATTTATCCAGGAGAGTTTTTCCTTTATGTGCTATTTATTATAAATGCTGAACTTGAAAAAAATGACAAAAAAAGAGACATTTTTGTCATTTGACAACTTCTCGTGAAAGAAAGGCCTAATGGAGAAAATAATACTAAAAAGATTATCCAGAATATCTTTTAACTTCTATATCTACAATTAATAAGAGAGAGAGTAAAACAAACCAAAATACTCACCATGGATCAAATCCTGGTTGTCTTTTTGAATGATTGGTTCCAGAACTGCTCTCGGATGGCAGAGAAGAAACTCGGGTTGACACATTATTTTCATGGAAAGAATTGTCTGGTCGTGGAGATGGCACTGAATGGAGAAGAAGGAAGTTACTGAAGTACTCTTCTTGTTAAAACAGTTCTAATGTTATTCTGTTGGATTTTCTTGGACACAAACACAAATAAGTGAAAGTCCTCATCTGTCTTTCTTATAACGTCTGTGATTTCTGTGGGAGCAGGCGTTCCACGAAGGTTGCCCTCCTCAACTGCTTACAGCTTAACCTACAAGTATCAGTCAATGCCATACAATAAAGTTTCAAAACAGAATGTCTGAAGTGTCAACTGATGCACAGCAGAGCATTTGGGGACATTTTTAAAGTGGAACATGTAAGGGATAACTATCACAGCCACCCCTACCTGCCATGGTTTTGACATTCTTTAAAGTAGAGACTTTCTTTTTCATAGACCAAACTAGGCAAAATGGATTCTTAGTCTGAATTCTTTATTAAAAATTATATATACTGGCATGCCTTTAGTCCCTGTACTCCAGAGGTAGAGACAGGTAGAATGTGAGTTCAGAGCTAGAGTGGTCTACAAAGTGAGTTACAGGCCAGCTGACACTACAGGAAAATCCTGTCTTTAAAAATCAAAGGCAAAAAAACAAAAAACCACCCTCCACCAATAACAACAGAAAATAATAAGCAAACCAACAACAAAAATATCCATATATCCATACTAGAATGTACAAAGTCCAGTTCAAGCCCTTTGGAAGGCAGTATTATACAGATCTTTAAACTTAATTATAAGGAAATTTTGCTATTTTCACAAAATATTAATTTTTCCATACATTTTCATTTCAAGAATGAAAACGAATACAAACTATAATCTATTAAGTAAATTTTGCTTTAGAGAAAGGGGTAACCACTTTTTTTAGGTATTTTTGAGACAGGGTCTCCCTTTAGTCCCAGCTGTCCTGGAGCTCGCTCTGTAGACCAGGCTGGCCTTGAACTCACAGAGATCCACCTGCCTCTGCCTCCCAAGTGCTAGGATTAAAGGCATGCACCACCATGCCCAGCAGGGTAACCACTTTTTAAAATCAATTTCTAAGCTTGACCATAAATAAATACTTTAAATTTCATCATAAAAGTAACGTGTGCATGGTAGTCAGAATTAAGTGAAAATAAGCAAGGAGGTGGCTGTAATTCCAGCACTCAGGAGGCTGAGGAAGGAGGACTGACATGCATTTGAAGCAGTCTAGGTGAGATAATGAATTCTTGGTCAGTCTAACTAGGTTATACTATGAGACACTGCCTCAAAACAACAACAAAAAATGACACCATTTCACTCGCTTCTGGATAAGAATGAAAATATTCTGGAAATACCTGTCTGGGTGCATCTGGAACCATCTTTTCATTTTTTAGATTTATTTATTTATATTCTATGTATTTAAGTGGTTTGCCTATAAGTATGTAAGTGTACCATGTGCACACAACACCTGTGGAGGCCAGGAGAAGTCATCAGATTACTGATGGTTGTTAGCTGCCATGTGAGTGTTAGGAACTGAACCTGGATCCTCTGGGAAAGCAGCAAGTGCTCTTAACTGCTTAGCTATCTCTCTAGTCATCCATCATTTCAATGAATCTATGCTTCTCTGTCTCTAAGGCTTACCAGTATCATTGAAATGACAGATGTCTCCAGATGTTTCATTTAATTTAAACTTTTACTTCTATTTCTGAACTTCTAAAAATTAGAATGGTCTACCTGCCAAAAATCCTGAAGTAGATTATGAGAGACACAGTGGAAGTGTTTCTTTTCTATTAACCAAATCAATCTATTTTCAATCAAAACAGTGTTTCTAGAAGTCAAAGACTAATTCATTGATTTAAAATTCTATTATCCAGAGCCGGGCGTGGCAGTGCATGCCTTTAATCCTAGCACTTGGGAGGCAGAGGCAGGTGGATCTTTGTGAGTTCCAGGCCAGCTGGGGCTACAGGGAGACCCTGTCTCGAAAAGAGGAAAAATAAATAAAATAAAATAAAATTTTATTATCATTTTATATTAAAGTATTTTCTCCAAGGGTAATTGAAGCAGACCCTTGAAGTCCAACATTTGGGTGACAGAGCCCAGAGGATCAAATCAAGCTCAGGGCCAACTTGGTCTACATGACTAGACCATACCTCCCCATCAAAAGAAAAACAAACAAAAACAACTGAAGGCATTTTCTCCAAACATGTTTAGAAATAACAAAGTTTAAAATACATTTTAGAAGAAAAACTTACATAGAAGAAGGAATTTTACTCATGTACAAGATAAAATTTGGATGAATTTTAAACTGAATTAAAAGTATATCCCTGGGGCTGGAGAGATGGCCTAGCGGTTAAGAGGTTAAGAGCACCGACTGCTCTTGCAGAGGACCCGGGTTCGATCCCCAGCACCCACATGGTGGCTGAAAACCGTCTTTAACTCCAGTTCCAGGGGAATCTGATGCCCTCTTCTGACCTCTGCGGCATTGCACGACACGGGTGCACAAACCTGCATGCAGACAGTACATTCATACACATACGAAAATAAATAAAATTTTAAAAAAGTAAAAAAAAAGTAAAAGTCTATCCCTGAGATTCTAAGATAATCATGGAATGGGGGTATTAAGAAGCATATTTAATGCCTGATGCTTTTCCAAAGGTAGAGCTGGGAGGGAGTAGACTTAAATCATTCAATAAGCATTTACTCCCAAACAACCGGACTATGCATTTATTTAGCTGATATTCCTAATTTTAATATCCCCAATTCCTGAGCCTTTCCAGATGTCTCTGTAAAACAAGCAGAAACATCAGGAAGTCAGGCAATGTGGGCTCAAAAGCCAAGGCTGTGAGGGTTCTGGAGGGATTTGTGCATCTCAGTCTCCTGTCCTATGGGCTTGCTATCCATTTCTCCACCAGGGTGCTGGGATCCCCAAATATTTGGCATTCTATGATTACATAGTTACTATCCAAAGGGGTTGGCTCTCGATATTAATGTCTCCTAAAGTCACAGAACTTCAAAAATATCTGCATTAGTCTTCTGTTCAATATCAAAGTATATTTTTATTTTTTTCTTTCTTTTTTACGCCTTTAAAAAATTTTTATTTATTTTCGTGTGTGTATGAATGTACTGTCTTCATGTAGGTTTGTGCACCCATGTCATGCAATGCCGTGGAGGTCAGAAGAGGGTGTAGGATTCCCCTGGAACTGGAGTTACAGATGGTTCTCAGCCGCCATGTGGGTACTGGGGATCGAACCCGGGTCCTTTGTAAGAGCTGTCAGCGCTCTTAACTGCTAGGCCATCTCTCCAGCCCCCAAAGTATATTTTTAAAATTATGCAAGTATAAGCCAGGTGTGGTGGCACACCACTTTAATCCCAGCACTCAGGAAGCAGAGGTATGTGGATCTCTAAGAGTTCAAGGCTAGTTTGGTCTACATAGTGAGTTCCAGGTCAGCCAGTGATGCTAAGTCAGTCAAGGCAGTGAAAATTTGGTGGTGAGCATGGGCTGGAGATATATTGAATAGAAAGGAGAGAAGAGGGCTCTGGTAAATATTTACAGTGTCTTACCTCTATAAAAGCTACCAACTCTCCTTGGGACAGGATCATTGTACAGATGTCGATTTTCTTTGGGAGCTGTCCCATCATCAGAGTGTGGGTCATGATATAGTCCACCCTGAGGGAGGAAACAAGTTAGAAGTTAAACCATGGATTGATCATAGTGCTGTCTATAACCAAATCCAACCAGCACCTAATCAATCTATAATTTGGTCAACGATCTTTTAAAAAGAAAACTCCGGATTATGTCATGATGGAAAATACTTACTTTATTAGCCAGTTCAACTTATTTATGAGAGACAGGGTATGGGTAAAGTTTAACAGCTAGGCTGTAATGATGCTGAGTGAATAATCCTTACAGAGCATTCTATAATAAGAAGTAGCAACTGTGAAGAACTCAGACCTCAGACTTCTGGCGAGTGTGGAACGAAGAGGCGCCTTCACGGGAGGCATCTTTTACAGAAGGTCTTGCCACAGTCATCTCTGGAAGGAGCTGTTCTCCAGGCTGGCAAACAAATTCAAAAGGATTTATAAAAGCATCCCATCACTAGGTATGAAAAATCTTTATTTTTTTATTTAATTATTTTTTATTTAATGCAAGCAGTATCTTATCCAGTTACAATAAAAACTGTTAGCTGGCTTAAACAACACATCCCATAAAAGAGTCAAGTGTCTGATGAATGTAAAATAAGTCCATCAAATTTTAACAAATGGAAAGAGTTGCATTAAAGTTAAGGCAAATAAGGAATAAATTATTCCGAAAAATGTTCAACTAATTATTAAAAACAACCATGAAAAATCTATCTAGATTGTCACAGTTCTAAGCATTACTATGGTTAGAGATTTTTGTCAGCCAATCCAAAAGTGCTCTCACAGATTTTAGACTGAGTTCTCAAAAAGAGATACAGAGAAGCAAAATTATTATCCAGGCACTTACATTGCAGATGCAAATAAATGCTTCATGAATGCAACAAGGGAGAGGATAATTCCTCTTAATGATTTTTTTTGTCTTAAGGTTTCCTAACTCATGCTGTAAATTAAAACACTTTTGATAGGCTTGTGATAATACTTCTTGTACATAGTATATAGATGCTGAATGCTGCTAATTCCTTACAGTATCTTGGTAATTGTGTTCTTTTATCTTCCCACGCTAGAGGGACTATGGTGCCTCATGCTCTCTTGTTAATCTACTCCATGAGAGCAGCTCATCTGTTCCAAATACTTCTCGGGCATGATCATGATGGATGGTGCCTATCTGCAGAGATGCTCCCACTACCTAGCTCTCTCAAGGAGGTGAGTCACAACCTCAGCACTGCACTGGGTCCTCGACAGTACCCAAGAGGAAAACTACATCACATTTTCTACTCTAGTATGGGAAGATAAAGGAACACAATTACGAAGATACTGTTAGGAGTTAGTGGCATTCAGCATCTATGTACCATGTACAGGAAGTATTATCTCAAGCCTAGGTGACATATCAAAAATGTTTTAATTTAAAGTATGAAACACGGTTTTCTGTTTTTCCCCCCCTTCACCCCAATGTATTTGGAGAATTCTAGGAAGAAATGCATCTGGAACAGCCTTTCTTCTTCCTAATTTTACATTTTCCCACTAGTACTTGTAGACAAAGGCCTTTAGAAAGGTCTTTTAGGAAGTAAAATATTTAGATCTAAACTAAATCCAGTATGAGTCCCTATGCTTTTGCAGGTGGCTACAGTACTTTGCATGAGAATAAGTCACATGATTCACTCACATCTGGTTACTTTTCAAGCCTCCAACCACCTTGGTGCCTTTAATTGTGACCTTTCTCAAGGCTTAAGCATTGTACATCCTGATACGACTTAACTAACAGCTGGATCTGTGCTAAGCCCACAGGAATTGTTTATAATGAGCACATTACCATTATATTCACAAAGGGATTCTAGATTCTCAGAGAGCCAGTCATTTGTCCTTTGTCCAAGTGAAACTGCCTTTTTTTTTTTCTCTCTGTTTGACACTCTGCTTAATGCCAACACACTTTACTTGCTTTTGAACTCCAGCACCCTTCCATGAGTGGTGGCCAGGTCCTAGAGATATTCTAGGATCTCCAAGTTCTCTTACCTCAGTGAGTCCTGAGCCTCTTTTGACCATTCCCATGACTCCGCTTAAGGTCTCTGCAAGCGCCCTACTCTCAACTGGGCACTAGGCTATCTTGACAATTTCTTATACCTTTCGAGACTGACTCAGAATCCCAGCTCTACCTTGAAATACTAGCTGGGGAAATAAGAGGCTCACCCACATTCTGTGAGCCTCAACACATTTCATCTGTGAGATGAAATAACTTGGATTAAGAGGTTTCAAAAATTTCCTCTCCTATTCAGAAAAGGAACTCTTAGGAAAGAAACCCTGAAGGCTTTCTTTGTCCTGTATTTAATCCTGCAGTTAGCACATCCTACTGTGACTTCTGGACAGTCCTTGGGATCCACCTTGTTTTCTTGGTGGCACTCAATCCTGAACACTCTCTCCAGCTCCCCTAGGAATTAATACACTCTTGCATTTTCCACTCCAGCACTGCAGAGCCAGTTGCAATCCTGGCAGTACACCATGTCTTCTTGGCACATTTCCTCTCCTTTTAAGTCTCTTTCCTGCTGCTATCACCTACCTCTCCAAATGAAATCTCAACCTTTCCACAAGTCCCTACTCAGACGCCACCTCTGGGAGCCAACCACAGGGCCCAGCCTGGATTAACATACTGCTTCTATGTTCTTTTTGACCCTTAAGCATGGACACTGGAATGAAACCTCACAGTATCAGAGCAATCCACTTGTTGCCAAGTATCTTCTGCCAGTTACAACACCTCAAGAGGGACCACCATGGTTTTTATCATTCCAATCAGGGCCTTTCATGCCTACCTCTGGACATGCTGAAAACAGCTTTACCCTTCAGCCATTCACTTGTGTACAAAAATACTTAGCTGTCCCCAAACCATTTCAGACTGTTCCTGTTCAGGGTGATTTCTCCTAGTTCTCAACCTGGCCAACACCCTATGAATGTAAGCCTTACTGATTTCAAAACTGTGCATAAATGAGTCTTCCTTGAGACAAGCTAAGTTTCTCAAGGGCAAAAACCTACCAAGGAGGAAGGGCACACCCTGTCCAACAGCTTCATCATCAGAGGAGCTTCAGCAATGACCAAGAAGTGCTAGTCCTTGGTTCTGTGCTGTGCTTATATATGAAAGTACGATTTTCAAATGAGATATCTTGTAAGAATGTTATTGCTTTTACACTGGTTAGAGTAAGGTCAGAGTCTGGTCGTAAAGAGTGAGAAAGGCTTATTCCAAAATACTGTTTGAAGGTTTAAAACCAACCTAGGGCCAGTAAGATAGCTCTGCAGTTAAGAGCATGTACTGTTCTTGTAGGGGACCTGAGTTTGGTTCCTAGCACCCATGTATGGTGGCTCACAACCTCCTATAACTCCAGCTCCAGCTCCAATTCCCTCTGGGGCTCTGCAGGCAGCTGCAGTCACATGTATTTACCCACACAGTTAAATAAACATACACATATATTTTTTGTATAGACTAAAGACTAAAAGACTAAAAAAATTAACATTTACCTTGTCCTAAAGTTAAATTTACCTAGTTTTAGATACATTTAATTCAGTTAAGATATTAGGTATTAAAAATCAAGTTTAAAAACATGAGAATTCACACTAAATGTTGAGATAACTAAAAGATAATCAATATTGTTAAATGCCATAAAAATAATCTGACAACAAAATATGTCAGAAAGGAGCATTTAAGAAATAGATTACTGGGTGCCAGAGAGATGGCTTAGTGGTTAAGAGTACTGGCCGCTCTTGCAGAAGACTGGGGAACCCCCTGGTTCGATTCCCAGCATCCACATGCTGGCTAATTCCATAACTCAAGTTCCAGGGGAATCTAACAATCCTCTTTTGACTTCTGTGGGCATTGCATGACATGGGTGCACTTACATACATGCAGGCAATACACTCATACAAATAATAATAATAATAATAATAATAATAATAATATTTTTAAAAGAAAATTACTAAAAACCAAACAAGTTATCTTGAATACTCAAAAGTTGATTTGAATATTTAAATTATTATTTTTAAACAAAAAATAGAGTGCTTCCTTCCATTCAGTCCCCCAATGAAAGCAAGGTTGCTCAGAGTCAGGAAAGCTGCCTAGTAACCCCATAAACATTCCTTGTGCCACTTTCCCAAGATGAACCAACAGATCAGGTCAAAGTGCTAATTGGTACCTGGGGTGATAAGAGTTGCAGGCTGTTTGCTCTGGCCGCCATCCCTTGCCCTATACTCAAGCTTCCGTCAAGGCCTTTGGCTCTCACTTTGTCCCGGGTCACATACATGGAATGTCTATGAGGACGCTGCTGAGAGGAGAAGGGGCTGGTGTAGCCTAGCCCATAAGAAAAGGATTCATGAGGCGTGGTCAGCGAGTGGGAATGGCTGCTGTCTATGTGCTCAGGCAGCTTTAACTCTTCTATTGTTTTTGAGTGTCTGGTCGTGGTTCGGCGGGAGTCCAGAGTACCCTCATTCCGGTTATTTCTCCCAGAAGGGCTGAGCAAAGTTCTCGTGTCACTGTGCCTGGTAGGGGTTGGACTGGTGGGGGAATTCAAGTCCAAGCAACTGGATGGGAAATATCTATTGGTATTGGTCTCTGTGATTTGGGCCCTGGCTTCAGAAAGGTTGCTTACAGACTTGGAGTCACTCAAAGCCCCATGGCTTTTGGCCTTGGTCCTGTAGGAGGGACTCCTGGAGGACTGTGGAATGGTGTCTATGTAGCTGTGCCGGCTCTGCTTCTCACTAGGCTGCAGTGTCCCAGCTTTGCTCTGAGAGCTTTCCATGAATGAGTGCCGGTTCTGCTGGGATCTGCTGCTGGACTTGAGGTACTTTGTGCCTGGGCCTTCTGAAGGCTTTGGGTCAATATTAAAGTCAAACTCTGTTTTGGATTTGGCTTCTTTCGGGCTGAGAAGATGTGGTATGTTGTTGTTGGTAAGATCTTTGCTGGCAGACCCAGGCTGGGTGCTTGCTTGGTAGGTTTTGGTATGCATTGGACTAAGAGTCGCTCCAGCAAGGTTTCCATTGAGGAAGCTTTCATTCGAAGGGAGGCCTTCATCAGCCCGGGGCAGACCCACACTTAAGTTCTGAATGTCCTTGCTGTTGGATCTGTGGTGAGTCTGTAAAGCAGCACCTTTGCTGGATTGGTTTCTATGTTAAAAACAAAAGAAGTAAATCAGCTCTCAACCAATAACAAACAAACAAACAAACAAACACCCCCCCCCCAAAAAAATAAACACCTGAAAGGTTCGGGAACACTGTGGAAGAAAGGGTGGAAAGAATGTGCCGAGGGATGGGAAGAAAGTGCTCTCAAACACTGTTTTCTGGATATGACATGGTTGTCACACACATGATCTCATTGTAGCAATAGTTACACAAAACTGGGCCCATCAACAACATAGGGCCCTCCCCTCCCAGAGGTGCTATATAGATAACTAAAGGTTGCAGGGAAAGTCATATTTCTTAGTGGTATAGGTATTGGTACTTGGCAAACAAATTTGTAACCATGCTCAAAAGACAACCCTAATTAATGTCTCTGTCTCTGTTTCTCTCATATATATATATATATATTATATATATATATAATGAAAATAGGACAGAGACTTGGAAAGAAGGGATTTGTTAAAAGGCAGAAAAGGATAAGAGGCTAATGAGGGATACTGATCGAAGAATACTTTATGTATGAAACTATAAAACAATACATTTTCCTACTGCAAAGATATATGCACATCCATGTTTATTGCAGCTCTCTTCACAATAACGAAGAGCTGGAACCAACCCATATGCCCCTCAACAGAGTGGATGACAAAGATGTGGTACATCTATACAATGGAGTACTATTTAGGGGTAAAGAAGGATGGCATTATGAACTTTGCAGGTAAATGGATGGAGCTCAAAGCCATTATGCTGAGTGAGGTGACACAGTCCCAGAAAGACAAATGGAGAATGGTTTCCCTCATTTGTGGATGCTAACACCAAAACCCCCCTCCCCCCCATGAAAGGCAAGCTGAACAACAGTATGGTGATATTTTCGGTTTATCTGAAAGCAACTATGTTGTCATAATATGAATCTCTCAATGGGCTCTAGAATCTACCCACCAATTATTTTCAGACTCTGTAATCACTGTATATGGGTGGAGAGTATGTATCCATGTTTTAGAATAATATGAAATTAACAGAGGAAAATGTGAATTCCTAAGCATAAAAAAAGACTGAGAGAAAGAAGCAAGACAGTTATGATAGAGAACATGATCTGGAATGGTTTGGGGTGGGGTGAGGGGGAGGGATAGGGGAATATGCCTGAACAGAAATGAAAAATGATATATGAAATACATAAAATATCAATAAAAAACTGACGAAAAAATAAAACTATGCATATATGGGGATCCCTGCAAAGGGGCCTCCCTCTTGCAAAAAAAAAAAGAAGTTAAAAGTCTGAATGACTAAAATGATTATCTTAGATATATGTCTATCAATAAGTAAGTAATCTATCAAAGTCTGACTACTCAGACTAAGTCACTCATCAACAAAGCACTGGTCTGGAGGAAGTTATTTTGGCCTCCTTAAATACCTGTCTAATTTGCTGCTCATGGAGTGCCTAACTGATAATGAGGTAAAACATGCCTTGGCTATATTGATATTTCTATGAGTGTTTGCCACAGAAGTATCTACTGGGTAGAAGCAAGCTATGTTATAGGCAGACTCTTGACAACTTGCATATCAAAAAATAAGATTTGCAGGTTACTGTGTACTTTGAACTTCATTTTTGTTTGTGAAATGTATAGGCTGCCTCAGATCCACACTCACAATATATACACACACATATGCCAATGTCTTATCTTTAGCCTGTAGAATGAATGAGAATTCTCTCAATGTGAAAAAAAAAAAAACTCACTCTAAAGAGAAATGTGAAATGACAAGTAGGTCTGGAAAACATGATGATCTGTGTTTATATTTTAGAGAAGTGGCAATTACTTGGGGCTCCTGAGAGAGCTCCTTGTACATTAAGCAGAAATGTGTCAATAACTGTTCAGGCATTTCTGTGTACAGTAAACAGGAATCCTATACTGGAACACAGGGTCTTAAGTGTTAATTGCTTGGTGAAAGACATAATTTAGTCTCTTTTTCATTTCACACTTCATTATTCCAAAGTGACTGAGGCCTTCTTTAGGACTCAAAGCTTCATTTTCTACTTGGTGAAATACACAATCACCTAGAGAAAAAACCTTGTCTTGTCTGAAAGCTGAAATGACAGTACTAGAAAAATCATCTTATTCTATTATAACTAGCCAAAGGATGAAATTGTGGCTTATGAAAGGTTTCAAACAATGATTTACATAACTCCCTGTGCATTGAGAAAATGTTGTAAGTATTGCTATTGCTAAAGATGGACTGATGCAGAAGAATTTTGTTTCAATTATATACTAATTGGCTGAAAGGTCCTTTGTTGTTGATGCTATTTTGTAAGGATAGCAACCAATTATGCCTTGTCATTTTCCCAGATTTAGAAAGGAATAACAAAGGGACATTAAGTTCTTTTTCTGTTAAATGATGTCTATTGAACTTATCTCCAGATCAATAAAGGACAGTGTCATGCATGATGATGTCCAGAAGGCTAGTGACATGGATGGTAAAAGAACATACAGACATTGGGGGGAGTATAGAGAGAAAGAGAGACAGATGAGAGAGGAGAGAGAGATGGATGAAGGGAGGGAGAAAGAGAGATGATAGAAGGAATAGGGAGGGAGGAAGGGAGAGGAAGAGGTAGGGGAGAGGGAGAGAGGAAGGGAGAGGTAGAGAGGAAGGGAGAGGTGGAGGGAGAGGGAAAGGGAGAGGGAGAGGGAGAGGTAGAGAGGAGGGGAGAGGTAGAGGGAGAGGGAAAAGGAGAGGGAGAGGGAAAGCGAGAGGGAGAGGGAAAGGGAGAGAGAGAGGGAGGAGAGGGAGTAGAGGGAGAGGGGGGAGAGGGAGGAGAGGGAGAGGGGTAGGGAAAGGGAGAGGGAGGGGGAGGGGGAGAGGGGGAGAAGGAGAGGGAGAGGGGGAGAAGGAGAGGGAGAGGGAGAGGGAGGGGGAGAAGGAGGAGAGGGAGAGATATTTAACTGAGGTATTGAAGGCAAGCTCCTGGACAGAGAGATGATCAAGTCCTAGGAGGAAGAGCAAATCCTTTTTATAGTGGTGGAAAGGAAAAGTGTTGGGCCTTACTGGGTGGAACATTTGTGTAGGGTTTATACATGGATGACTAAGTGGACATCTCACTGTTTTACTAAAAAATAAATTTTATATTTTGAGATCTTTCTCTTTGGTACTCGCAACCTGTGTAAAGACATCATAAGTTGCTAGGAGTCAGATTCTAGATGTTTTCCTTAAGATGGAACAGCTAGGTGTTGTTATGGTTAACTTTTTCTGATGACCTAATGATCCTGCTTGGAGACAACACTGGCCTTGGTCTGAGCCCTAGCTGTTTTAAGGCTAGAATAGTTCAGCACTGCTGTCTACTCAAGATCAATATCTAGACAGTCCATATATCCTAAAGACATTAGGAGTTTTTTTGTTTTGTTTTGTTTTGTTTTGTTTTGTTTTTGGTCTTTTCGAGACAGGGTCTCCCTGAAGCCCCAGCTGTCCTGGAACTCACTCTGTAGACCAGGCTGGCCTTGAACTCACAAAGATCTGCCTGCCTCTGCTAGGATTAAAGGTGTGCGCCACCATGCCCCGCTTAAGGCATCAGGCTTTTAACCATTATAATTGCCTACCAACTTCTTGGTAACTAAATTATCTCAGCAATGTTTCAAAAACTCAGCGTCATCCACAAATGGTAAGTACATTGGCTATTCTCCACTATCCCAGCTCTCACTGATTTCTCTACTCTTCTACCCAGTTTTGGAGCACATCCCTGCAGACTATGTCCCTCAGGCTCCTACTTGGCTACCTTCTAGTATGGCTTATCAGGAGAAGAGAGTTATCATAGGACCTAAAGGGAAGACCAGAAAGGGGGCTGGAGAGATAGCTCAGCAGTTAAAAGCACTGGTTTTTCTCACGGAGGAACCAGTTTCAATTCCCAGATCCTACATGTTGGCTAACAACCATTTGTAACTCCAGTTCCAAGGGAATCCAATACCCTCTTCTGATGGCAGGCATTGTATGACATGGATGCACTTACCTACATGCAGGCAATACATTCATACTCATAAAAATTAAGTAAAAATAATAAATAAAATATTAAAAAAGAGACCAGAAAGGGACAAAGAACAGCAAAGACAAATGCTAGAGCCTCTAGCACCCTCAGGATGAGTGATGGTAAACACAAACCTACATGTGATCTTATACATAGCCACAGCAACAGCAGAAAAATTAAGCTAGAAAATTAGGGCAGAAACATTTGTCAGAGATTTAGGTTTACTATAAATATACAAAAAGCTTAAACAGCTACTCTGAATGTTTGTGACTCAGTATTAACTAGAAGCCATTGAGTTATATACATACATTAATTCCTATGTAGAAAGTGCAGCATATTATCTTCAAATTGGACCTCTGCCAAAGCATAACAATTAAAAAAAAACTGCTTCAAAAATTCCACAGACACAAAATTCCAAAGAATCTATATTAAACTTCAATTACTTCAAAAGATTTTATGTATAAATCACTTTTTTTCGAAACAGGTTGTCCTGTAGCCTATAGTAGCTTCAAACTCACTAGGTAGCCAGGGCTGGCTTTGAGTTCCTGATCCTCCTGCCTCTGTTTCCTGAGTGCTGGATTACAGGTGTATACTACCATGCTTGACTATATAAATCAGTATTAAATGGTCGGCAGAGCATAAGGATTGATAGATGGCTAATGTAATTGCTTAAAATAAGTTTTAAAAGCAAAGTAAACAGGCATGGTGACATAAACCTATAATGCAATCCCAAGAGGCTAGAGGATAGCTATAAGTTCAAGGCCAGCCTGGTCTACAAAATGAGTTCTAGGTCAACCAGAGATCTTATCTCAAAACATAAACAAATAAGCAAACAAACAAAAATAAAAGCACAAAGATATGATTGGAGACAGGAGGTAAAACAGAACTGTTGACAGGAGTGCAGGGCAGCCAAAATGGTGTCACACCATGCACAATGTGAAAGGAACCTCAGAAGACATGGAAGGCAAGCAGGTCCTGAGTAATGCTGTCCATTGCCTCCAACAGAGAAAAGCATTTTGAAGACAGGGCTGACAGTGTATCTCCAAAGACAGGGCAGAGGAGTGTATAAGTAGCAACCAATGGATCTGGTGCTGTAAGCATATCTAACCTGGGAAGTCTATGTGGAAACACCAGTTAGAATCCATGTCCCTGTCAAGAAAGGCTTCCATGGAGTAAGTATGGACCATAGGCAAGAGTGAGGAGAAAGGATTCAGATGAAATAATATTACAAAATGAGAAACTATTTAGGACAATTTTTTAATATATTCAATACAGTACCAAAGACCTTCCATTGGGAACTCTTTCATTTTTTACCTGTAATTTCTATTGTCAAGGAAGTTTCTACTAGACAGATATCTATGCCCCCTTTCATGGTATAAGTTGTACCACTAATGACTAACTACACATGAACCCAGATAAGATACAATTAATAATGTAAACCTGCCAAGTGCAAAGGACAAACCAAAGGATGACTATTATTCCATGACTTAGTGTACTAAAATCTTGTGGATATAAACAGAAAAAAAAGCCAAAGCCAAGAATGGTCTGAAAGACTTGAGAGGAAGAGTAACTAAAGTAATCATCTTAAAGAAGAGTAAACTGCTCTGAAATACAATCGTCCTTTCACAGCTAAGAAGAGCAAATACAGGACCCAGGCTCAGCACCAATTTATGGATGCCTCCCAGACCCGAAAGTGCCAGGTCTTGAGTTTTCAAAATTCCAACCTATTAAAAACAATGTTTTATATATGTAAGGAAAATTTGTGTGTTTGTGTGAGAGGTTAGTACTTAAATTTAAAAAATGTCATTGTTTTCTATTTCTCTCCTAATAGTAGATAAAATAAATTACTTCTACCTCCCATAATCTCAGATACCAAACTTAGTCCTGAGGGATGAAAGAAGAAAGGGAGGGTTTTGGGGGGAACATAATTCTTATAAAAATGCAGCAACAGAATTGGTGAATGTCAGGACTTGAAAGCCAACCCAACTGATGGAGTATGTATGTATGTATGTATGTATGTATGTATGTATGTATGTAGTGTGGTGTGTTTCAAGAAACAAGTTTTCATCCAGGCATGGTCACACATGTCTGTAATCCTGGCTTTCAGGAGCCAGAGGCAGGAGGATCACAGCAAATCTGATGCCTGCTTGGCACACATGGTTTCTGAATGCTAAGATTACAGCTATGTCCAGACAAGAAACAAGATTTCTGAACATTACACTGAGAAATCAATCAATCAATCAATCAATCAATCAATCAATCAGTCAGTCAGTCAGTCAGTCAGTCTGTCTGTCTGTCTGTCTGTCTGTCTGTCTGTCTGTCTGTCTATTGAGACAGAGTATCCTTGCAGCCCCAGCTGGCCTGGAACTCACTATGTAGACCAAGTTGGCCTTGAACTCTCAGAGATTCGCCTGCCTCTGCCTCCCAAGTACTGGGATTAAAGTCATGCACTAAGACATCTGGCTGAAAATCTATTTAAAATTCACTAATTTTAAATTTTTATCTTTCTTACTAGTGCACCTGTATCATGCAATACCCACAGAGGCCAGAAGGTGTCAGATTCCCTGGAACTGGGGTCATAGATGATTGTTAGCCACCGCATGGGTGCTGGGAATAGAACCCTGGGTCCTCTACAGGAGCAGCCAATTGCTCTTAAATGCTGAGCCATTTTTCCAGTCCTGTAAAATTTACTACTTTTAATTAATGAATTCACTATTTCATATACTTATTTTATGAGAAACTAATTTCTCAACTAAACGATTAAAAGGCAAGAACAATGAAATGATAAAACCCCTTCTAAAATGGTAGCTGACTTGGTTTGGTTGCAGAGAGTCCCCACCTATGTATTCAGCATCCTCTTTTCTTTCTAGGAATCCCCTTGTCCTGGTATATCCTTCTAATTGAAGCATCACCCTTGGATGTCATTTACACAAAATCTGCTAGCTTTTGATGCTAGAAACCTCCTGAGTTGCTAACTCAATGCTACCTTTCTAAGGCAATGCATAGATTTTCATATGCTTGTTAAAGATAAACTCTTTAAGACCCACACAACTTTAATTATAGTTCTGAATCATGTAATAAGCATAAGGAAGATATTTTTGAATAAAGAGGGCTTTCCTTCTTTTCTCTAATTGCATAATTTTAGCAGCCACCTCCTCCATCTACTTATAAGACCATAACTGCATTTGTATTTCCTTAAAAGGGAATATTTACCTATTAGACAATGTGCTGCTTTCCACATGATAAGGTTTCCTTTTTGTTGACCTTGAAGGAGAACGATCTAAAAGTCTCTGTGTTTGAAATGCAGGGTGATTCAAACACTGCTCTGTCAAGTATCTGTCAGCTGGATCCAACTTCAGCAAATTCTTAGGAAATAAAAATTTAAGAATAGAAAGAACAAAGTTGAATTTAAACTCTACCACAAATCTTATCTTTTCTTCCTAGAAAAGAAAATACATGGTCATTGCAAAATACCTAACAACAAAAACTCAGGGAAAGAAAAAGAATCATTGAAATCACCCATAGTCTCACAATTATTGCCCTCTTAGTAGATAATCCTTCTAGTCCCAATGTTTGAATATCATATATGGTCTTTCTTCTATAATAATCTGGCTCATATTATACACATAAGTTTTTATATCCCACTGTTTTTGCTCATGGAAAACATTTTATAATATAATTTAAGCATTTAAAATATTTTTAATAAGTATAGATTTGCATTCTTCATCTTTATTTTGTACCTCAGCTACCTGGTTATCCTCTCTGGAGACAACTAAGGTCACTAGTTCCTTGATCCTTGTTTATAAGATATATTCTGTGCATACATTTATTGGATCCTTTTCATTTCACACAAACAGTGGCATACACATAACTGTATGTACTTAGCTTCCATTCCACCTAGCATACAATGTTGAAATCATTATATATCAGTAAAGAGTTTCAACTCTGTGTATGTACATTAGTTTGTTTTCAGAAATCCCCGAATGATTGATACCATTTTTCTGAACAATGTGCCAACAACCTTATAATGTGCTACGGGGAAGGGAGTGAAGGTAAGTTCCTGAGCATACCAAGTAAATGCACTACAACTCAGCTACATCTCCAGACCTTACAAAATGTTTTTAAATGATTACATAGAAGCTTGTGGCATGGATATATCATGATTTCCTTAGTGAGCATCAGGGTACTGGACATTTAGATGGCATCCACTTTTCACTATTATAATTAATGCTATGACAAATCATTTGAAATATTTTATTTACTATTTTTATGTGTATGAGCATATTGCCTGAATGTGTATATGTACGCCTGTGTCGCACAATGCCTACGGAGGTCAGAAAAGGGTGTTGGGTCCCCTGGAACTGGAGTTACAGATGGTTGTTAGCCTCCATTTGGGTGCTGGGAATTGAACCTGGGAACTCTGCAAGAACAGCCAGTGGTCTTAACCTCTGATTCATCAATCCAGACTCAAAACATTTGAAATCTTTCATAGGATGAATTCCTAAAGATGAACTGGAAGGTAAGTAATCAGGTAAAGAATCTTTTCTGGGTGTTGTTCATTATCTCTTAGGAAGGTTGTCTCAAATTATACTCCTCTTAGGAATTATGAGTCTATTAATTTTTAGATACTCTCACCAACAGCAGCCATTCTCATTCCTTTTAGTAGATACAAACTAGGTATTTGAAAGATGATATCTCACAGCTGTTTTTGAAAAATATTATTTTATATCTGTGTGTGTGAGAATGTACACATGTGTACCATGTATGTAGAGGTACCTATGGAGGCACCTATAAACTGAAGAGAAATGGAGTTGTGAGCTGAGTGTTGGGAACCAAACTTGGGTCTTCTCGAAGAGCGGCAAGTGCTTTTATCCACAGGAGCCATCTTTCTAGTCTCTCTCACAGCTGTTTTAACACATATGTCTGACTCCCAGCAAAGCTGAATACTTTCATATGTTTACTGGTTACTCATGTTCTCTTTATTTTTCTGTGTTTTTGTTTGCTGTTCATGTTTTTGCATCTATCCTTATTTATTTTTAAGTGTTCTTTATTCATTAAGGCACTAGCCCTATGTTTTATGTTGGGCGTATGAGATTCTTTTTTAAAGATTTGTTTATTACCTTTGTCTTATGTGTACACATGTTTTGTCTGCATGTATGTAAGTGAACCATGTGCACAGACTGCCTGCAGAGGACAGACAATGACATCAGATTTCCTGGAATCAGAGTTCCAGATGGTTGTGAGATGCCATATGGGTGCTGTCAACTGAACCCAGGGCTTCTCTGCAAGAGAAGCTCTGGTTCTTAACTGCTGAGCCAAATCTCCAACCTCTGTACTAGATTCTTGACAACTAAATTTTTTTCTTCCAATATTATTTATCTTAGTAGCAGGATAGGATTTTAAAAGATATATCATTAAGGTAAGTTTCTTATTTATAAATTAATCAAATATCTTTTAAAAATAACACACCCTAATATAATACAATAAACGACAGAAAACTGGTCTTCTAAGTGATGGCATTTTCCCTCAGAAAAAGGAAGAAAGTTGACATTCCAGCATTCATAAATTTATCTCTAATTCAGTTTGGTTGGTTTTATCTATAATTAATTCCTTTAGTTAACTAGTGAGAGCAAATATGCTCCAAATAAGCCAGATTTCATTTTCAATGTATCACCACAAAAGATTTGAATTCTGGTCTTATCATATACTCAAATACTCACTTTGATCCAATGATCGAAGTTAGTGAAACCCAAACTGCTAATTACATAAAAATGGATTTATATTCATTTTAATTTAGACACAACTGCTAACTATCGCAAATCTTTTTGCTTCCTTATTATAGAACAAAAACTATGGGGCATATATGATGATTTTAAACTAGTAGTTCTAACAGTTATCCTCAAGAACGTTTCAAATAGCTGGGTGTGGTGCCCACAACCTTAATCCTAGCACTCGGGAAACAGAGGCAGAAAGAGTTCTGTGAGATCTAGGCCAACCTGGCCTACATAGCAAGTTTCAGGCCAGCTGGGATTACAGGGAGATCCTGTCCCAAAAATACCTCCCAATTAATTAATTTAAAAAAGGTTTAAAATACAAGATGCTAATTAAAAAGGAAAGTCATCCCCTGAGAGGTCTTTTGTAAATCCAAAGTACATATGACCTTTCAGGAGCACTGCTATTATTTTAATTTATTTGATACCATGTAGAAGTTCTTGTACAGAGAAAACTACATTTATGACATGGCAGCTGTTAATTTTCAAATTACTTTATGAGGAAAGTATGAAATTTACCCAGCTAATGAAAATGTGGTACATATATACAATGGAGTTCTACTCATAGAGAAGGAAAGATGAAATCATGAAGTTGGCAGGTAAATGGATGGACCTGTTATACTAAGTGAAGTAACACACTCAGAAAAACAAATGATGTATGTTCTCCCTCATTTGTGGATCCTAGCACCAATCCCTTATTTTATTTATTATTTTTTATGTGTATGAATCCATTGCCTGCATATATGTAAGTGCACCTGTGTCGTGCAATGCATGTGGAGTTCAGAAAAAGGCATTGGATCCCCTGGAACTGGAGTTACAGATGGTTGTTAGCTGCCATGTGAGTGCTGGGATTTTAACCCAGCTTCTCTGCAAGAGCAGCCAGAGCTCTTAACTACTAAGCCATCTATCCAGCCCTAGCACCAATCCTGATGTAAGAGAAGGAACAAGGAAAATAGAAAGGAACCACAGAGGTAAAGGGAAGAAAGTATTTAAGTACCTTCATATTCCCCTTGGTAATACCTATCTCCTAAACTTCCCTCCTTTCTTGAGTTCCTTCTTCCCCTTTATTCCATGGTTCCATGTATGTCCTCCCCTCTTCCTTCTCAGTTGAATATCCTGCATTTTCCCTATATATCCCTTGGTAATATCTGTGACAGAAATCAGATTTATGGTTTCTGAAGGCAGAGTAGGCCAGGAAGGTAAGACCTTGGAGCAATTCTGGGGTACTATTTTTTGTGTTTCAATCAGGTAAGGTAAGAAAAATATGTTTACATTATAAAAATTCACTGAGATGTCAACAAAATTTGAATACTTTATGAATGTGTATTTCAACAAAAACATTTACATACTATCAAAGAACTAAAACAGTAAATATATTAAATGAATAAACAGGAATTTGAGTGTTTAATTTCCAAATTGGTAGAAGTATATGAATATTCAGGGCACTACTTTAATTGGTGCTACATTTTAATCAGTACCCACTTTTATTCAGGTACTATAGTGGTGACTGGTAATAATATGGTAAAAATTTAACAAAAAGTTCAATTACTTTTTAAGTAAAGGGGAAAAAAGACAAAAATTAGAAAACATACAACTGTATTTAATTCCACTTTCCTACTTTATCTTTTCAAAGTTATCAGACTAAGGCCAGATCAATAAGTATTGACTACATGGAAGAAGGTATTGACAAAGCTCAACTAATTTTAAATGATAATTTATGCCTAATTAAACTGAAAGAGTGTTGATGGTTCATTAAAAAAAATAAATAGCATTTCTCAGTCTGTGTTCAGAACATTAGTACTTCATTAGAGTTTTATAAAAAACACTGTTTGGTATTTAATTAAATTCGAGAAATGTTGAATAACACAGAAATGCTTATTTACTGTGAGATCTACGAAAGCCTTGATAGGCTAATGAGTATTATGACACTAGAAAGGTTATATGCTATGTGACCTTTTCTAAATGCCATAGCCCCTCGCCTATGCCAGCCCCCACACCAGTTACACTGTAACCTAGGACATACTTGAACAGTCCCTAAAGCACAATCAAGTTCTAAGAACAAAGCTCGGCAACTTGCAACTGTGCTAAGGGTGTCTTTTGAAGGTTCTATACATAGTGTAGCCTCCACATTTTGATGGGCGAAGAATGGGCATAACATGAGAGCGATCCATGAACAACCTTTGATGGTCTACTCTGAATTAATCAATACTTATATGTGTATTTACTCTATGAAATGAAAACTGGGGAAATATGACAAAAAATTCACTCAAGGGACTATTATTCACTGGGGAAGAAAACCCTTTTGCTGTTTTTAGGAGAGGGTCTTATTCTGTAGTTCAAGGTGGCCTCAAACCTACAGCAATTATGTTGCCTCAGCCTCCTACATGCTAGGATCAAAAACATGCACCACCATGCTCAGCAAGATAATCTTTAATAAATAAAGTTTGGGATGTGTTAATAGTTTAAAGCAGAATTTCTTTTCACGAGAGGGCTAGTATATTCCTTGACTGTTGATAGATAAAAAAAAAAAGAGGAATACTGAAACCATAGTACTAGCAGTGATTCTGCTATAACTACAGAAGAGACAGAGAGAACAATCTATCTAGGGGAGACAAGGTCAGGTCAATAAAAAAAGAATTAGATTCAGTGATTAAATCTGTATAGATCAGGAGTAGCCTTCAATGTCATATGTAGAGTCTCCTGTCTTTTATTAAACATGCACTTTAATATTTGTTTTGAAATGTATGCCTGAGTCGCTCTTGAATGCCCAAAGATTTTTATTATTCTGCCCATTTTCAGAAAGTAATTGAGGGATTGCATGTTCCTGTTTAGAAGGACTGGGACAATACCAGATTCCTGTTGTAATTATAAATTAATTACACGCCTTTTAAAATGACATAGTTAGCATTAGTCATCTACTAACAAAACATTTAATTCATAAAAGCATGCTATAGTCACAAGTGGACAGAGAATCTATAAACCAATAGACATTTTTATACAAATATCTACCTTTCTTACCTTCATTAGATCAAGTAATACGCTATTTAAAATTCCAAGGTATCGTCTCTCTAATGACTGAGGATGGTTTACGGCAGGAAACTATAAGGAGAACATAACACAAGAATGTTAGCATTTGGGGAAGGATGTGATTACATATGTTCAGGAGCATTACACAAGGGAGCACTTGGGCAGAAATCTTTGTTTAACACGACCGCACCAGGTAACATACTCTTTTTGTATTATTATTTTTACTTTATGTGTATGAGTGTATTGCCTGCATGTAAATGTACCCATGTTGTGCAATGGCTACAAAGGTCAGAAGAGGGTCTAGGATCCCCTGGAACTGAACCCTTATGATCTGCAAGAGCAGCCAGTGCTCTTAACTGCTGATACATCTCTCCAGCTGCCTTAACATACTCTTTTGATGACCTAGTTTTAAATTATTATTTTTTTAATTGGTACATGGGCCAAGAAGACTCAATGCAGGAAAGATAGCATCTTTAGCAAATGGTGTTGGCAAAACTGGATCACCACTTGTAGAAGAATAAAACTAAACCCCTACCTCTCACCCTGTACAAAAATCAACTCCAAATAGATCAAAGACCTCAACATGAAACCCCAAACTCTGAAGGTGATTGAAGAAAACATTGGCAGCAACCTACAAGGCATAGGCAAAGGAAAAGACTTTCTAAATCAGACAGCAGCTGCACAGGAAATAAGGTTGACAATTGACAAGTGGGACCTCATTAAAATAAAAAAAGCTTCAGTACAGTGAAAGAAACAATCAGTGAAGTGAGGAGAAAACCCACAGAGTGGGAGGAAACCTTCACCTCTGATATATCTGACAGAGCATTGACTTTCGGAATATATAAACTACTCAGTGAACAAAGCTAAGAAAACAAATGACTCACTCAAAAAACAGTAAACAGCTGAACAGAGGCTTCACAAGTGAGGAAGTAAAGATGGCTGAGAAATATCTTTAAAAGTGTTCAACATCACTAATAATCAAGGAAATGCAAATTAAAAGCACTTTAAGATATCATCTCACTCCTATAAGACTGGCTAGGATCAAGAGAACAAATCATACCAAATGCTGGAGAGGTTGTGGGGAAAGGGGAACACTCATCCACTGCTGGTGGGAATGTAAAGTCATACAACCACTGTGGAAAGCAGTGGAGAGAACCCTTAAAAGACTCAAAATGAGCCTACCACCTAACCCAGCCATACCACTCCTCGCTATACATCAACAAGACTTATTCTACAGCAGAGATACATGTGCATCTATGTTTATTGCAGGTCTCTTCACAATAGTAAAGAGCTGGAACCAACCCAAGTGCCCCTCAGTTGACGAGTGGATAAAGAAAATGTGGTACAGCTACACAATGGAGTTCTACATAGCAGTAAAGAAAGATGGTATCAAGAACTTTGCAGGTAAGCGGATGGAACTAGAAGATATTATGCTAAGTGAAGTACCACAGTCCCAGAAAAACAAACAGTGAATGGTATCCCTCATTTGTGGATGCTAGCACCAAATACCTACTTGTAAGGCAAACTGAGTAATGTTAATGTTATATTTCTCTTTATCTAAAAGCAACTGTGCTGTTATAATGTGAATCCCTTAATGGGCTCTAGAATTAACATACCACTTATTTTCAGACTTTGTAATTTTGGTATATGGGTGGAGGGTATGTATGCATATTTTAGAGTAATATAAAATTAAAAGGGAAAAATGTGAATCCTGAAATATGATTTGGAAATAACATACAGTTTATTTTCAGAGGACATGATTTTAGTATAGGTGTGACATATATGCATATGTTGAAACAATACAGATTGAAACGGATTGGAGGGAATAATAACAAAAGAACTGGGACAGGGAACCAACTGAAGCAGTAAAGTTCTTCCCCCCAAAATAATCCTCCTTTGAAAAACTTTGAGGGGCTGGAGAGATGGCCTAGCGGTTAAGAGCACCGACTGCTCTTACAGAGGACCTGGGTTCGATGCCCAGCACCCACATGGCGGCTGAGAACCGTCTGTAACTCCAATTCCAGGAGAACTCCAGTTCCAGGGTAATCTGACACCCTCTTCTGACCTCCGCGGCATTGCACGACATGGGTGCACAGACCTACATGCAGATAGTACATTCATACACATAAAAAAAAAAAAAACTTTGAAAAGACTCAGAAGGGGATATAGGACATGTACGGCAGACTGCATGAACTTGGGAGGGGAGGGGGGCATGGAGGGGGAAATGAGTCTGGATTGAGCTGAGAAGTGATGTATAAAATGCACGAAACCTTAATAAAAATATATAAAAAAAAAAAAACTGGAACACAGCAGGGCACAGTGGCACATGCCTTTAATCCTAGCACTCTGGAAGCAGAAGTAGGTAGATCTCTGTGAGCTCAAAGCCAGCGTGGTCTACATGGTGAGTTCCAGGCCAGGTGGGGATACTGGGAGGCCTTATTTCAAAACAAACAAACAAAGAAACAAATAAACAC
Source organism: Rhizomys pruinosus (assembly GCA_009823505.1). Classification (NCBI taxonomy): domain Eukaryota; kingdom Metazoa; phylum Chordata; class Mammalia; order Rodentia; family Spalacidae; genus Rhizomys; species Rhizomys pruinosus. The sequence continues at coordinate 700,642 of VZQC01004570.1, forward strand.
AACCAAACCAACAAAACCCCCAAAAGCTGGAACAGAGGGCAAACACAAGTGGGCACCTAAAATTAACAAATCTACTTTTTTTGGGGGGTGGGGGGCTTTTTGAGACAGGGTCTCCCTGTAGCCCCAGCTGTCCTGGAACTCACTCTTGTAGACCAGGCTGGCCTTGAACTCACAAAGATCCACCTGCTCTGCCTCCCGAGTGCTAGGATTAAAGAAGTACACCACCACGCCCGGCTCACAAATCTACTTTTTAATGAAATGGGGGGAATGTAGAAGCTTATTTTGATGTTTTATCCTTTCTTCTAATTGCCACTTGGTAATATCTGGTTGGATGTTGAAGCACTAAGATACTGGCAGAGCCAAATAACAGAGTCTCTCCACATTTGAGTGCTAGTCTACTTCTAATATACATTTCCTTTATGCCAACATAGTAACATTTCAAAGTACTGAAATCTTTAAACATGTTGAGTAAGTGGACAGAGGGGCTAATTATGTAGTAAAATCTAATAAGATATTAAGGAGTAATTATGGTATCATCTCTGCACTATATCTAATATGGCAGGAGACAGAATATGGATAAATCTTGTACTTGAAGAATTTATTGTTTAAAAATAAAGCAATCAAGCAGATGGTGATCAACACAGAAACTTACAACTGGCCAATGTGCAGAGAACAAGAGGCTGCAGCGTGTTTACATCTGAATAGGACACCTATATAAAAATTCTGCCTCCCAAAGCTCAGTGATCATTGTGGAAGAAGGGGCAGGAAGACTGTAAGGGCCAGAGGTGGTGGACAACCACAAGGAAACAGAGTTTTCCTGATAGTTTGTCAGTTACTCATATGAACTCACAGCAATGGTGACAGCATGCACAAGTCTCATGCAAGCTCAAACCAGACAAAATCCCAGCATGGGATTTTGGGAAATCTATTTGGGAAATAGATAAGAAACTCCAACCCAATGTAAGGAAATTTTGGCTACTGATGGTGTCCTATTTATTTGTTTATATTTATTTATTTATTTATTTATTTATTTATTTATTTATTTATTTAGTCTTTTTGAGACAGGGTCTCCTTTTAGGTCCAGCTGGCCTAGATTTCACTATGCAGACCAGGCTGGCCTTGAACTAACAGAGATCCACCTCCCTCTGCCTCCCGAGTGCTGAGACTGAAAGCATGTGCCACCACACCTGGTGAGACAGTTACTTTCAAGGATGGAACTCCTGGTAGGTTAGCTAGGCTTCAGTGGATGGATACACAGAAGGACATTTGGGGACACAAATTAAACTCTATAGGCCTTAATATATACATAATAGAGTACATTGAATTGGGCAGGTGACAATAAGGAGAGGTGAGGTTAGCGGAGGGGACCTAAATACCACCAAAATATACTGTTCAAAATTCACAAAAATTCAATTAGAAAAAAACTGGGGCTGCTGGAGAGATGACTCAGTGGTTAAGAGCACTGACTGCTCTTGCAGAGGACCGGGGTTCAATTCCCAGCACCCACATGGTGGCTAAGAACCATCTTTAAGCCCGGTGTGTGTGAGGGGCACGCCTTTAATCCTAGCACTCGGGAGGCAGAGGCAGGCTGATCTCTGTGAGTTCAAGGCCAGCCTGGTCTACAGAGTGAGTTCCAGGCCAGCTTGGGCTATAGGGAGATCCTGTCTCCAAAAACAAAAACAAAAAAAAAAAAAATCAATAAACTGGCAGCTGTCAATTATATTGGAGGCTCAGAGAAAGGCAACTAAACCAGGTGTGGTGGCACAGACCTACAGTCACAGCACTAGGAGCTTGAGGCAGGAAAATCTTGAGTTCAAAGCCAGCCTGGGATATATAGTAAGAACCTATGGCTATAGAAGAGCCTGCAAGTATTATTTGAACTTGACTTTGAAAGACAGGGAAGTGATGGTATGCAAAGCATTTTAAGCATACTATCCTTACTTTTTAGAGAGGAGGAAAATAATGACCATCAGAAAGTTCAAACAACAGGTTCAAGGAAAGTTACATAATTAATAAGCAGTAACATACTATTTGCATCCAAGACTGTGATCCAAACCCACACTTTTTTTTTTTTTTTGGTCTTTTCGAGACAGGGTCTCCCTGTAGCCCCAGCTGTCCTGGAACTCACTCTGTAGACCAGGCTGGCCTTGAACTCACAAAGATCCGCCTGCCTCTGCCTCCCAAGTGCTAGGATTAAAGGCGTGCACCACCACCCCCGGCCCCACACTTTTTTTAAAAACTGAAATGCCTCTCGTAAGGGAAGTGCAGAGGTTCCTTTTGATGATGTTGTAGTATTAACTATCATTCCAGAGGGAGGGACAACTATCATGCCATGATAAAAGACCACTCACCAGTATATTTTAATAAATACTTTGCTTCCAAAGTGTACTGTACCACATACCCTCCTTTTCTTCCCTTGAGAATGACATTTCATTGATAAGGAAAATTAATTCTGAAATCTCAAAGGTATTAGAAAAAAATCACAATAACAATGACTAGAAAAGCTCTTAACTTAAAAATATATATAGAATTTAAGCTCAGTGTGGTGGTACATGCCTTTAATCCTAGCACTCAGGAGGCAGAGGCTCATATATCTCTGTGAGATAAAGTCCATCCTGATCTATATATGAAATAATTCACCACATAGCCAAAGCTGAGACATAGAATTTTAAACTATATTCCAATAAGTATTTATTTTCTTCAATAATTTGGCTAACAGAACATAGTGACAGTACTTCTTTAATAAACACTGGCTATATTCCAGACACTGGTCTGAGTATTTTGTTTACTTGCAGCACTAGAGATGGGTCCCAGGTCCCTGTGCATGTCAGGCAAGTACTCTACCACATAGGTATAAATACCCTGGCCCTTAGGGCATTTTACATAGATCATTTCATCTGCACCACAACCCTGTAAGGTGATACTTCTGTTATCACCATTTCACATATGAAGAAAACAGAGACAAAAGATAGTAAAATGACTTCTGGAAGCACTAAATACAGAAATTCCAACAGTCAACTTCAAAAGCCCAAGCCCAACACAATGGTACATCATTAATTGTTTTTCCCAAATAATGCAAGTAGAACAACATCTTGTGGATTTTCCAGTCTCTCTACAAGTGGATCCAAATGAACATCACACTGGATCAGTTGGTAGCTTGTTCATGATTTGCAGCAAATGTAGTTCACAGGCCCTGTGTGCTTAGCTTACATTCTCTAGATATATTATAAAGGAAAACTTTTCCCTCAAAAGATGTTAGTAAGCCTCTAAAGAGACTAAACTAATTTAGTAAAGACACCATTAACACTTTAGACTACAATGTAAGCATAAAGGTGTATAAAAATCAAAGTATTAATTGCCGGGTGTGGTGGCACACACCTTTAATCCTAGTACTTGGGAGGCAGAGGCAGGCAGACCTTTGTGAGTTCAAGGCCAGCCTGGTCTACAGAGCAAGTTCAAGGACAGCTGGGGCTACAGGGAGACCCTGTCTCGAAAAGACCAAAAATAATTAATTAAAAATCAAAGTATCGTAGAAGCAGTAATTTCACTGAAGGACAGTGCTGTCATATGGTGTCTAGCATTTTATAGGCACTGTTGTTTAGTGAGAAGGTCTGTGAAGAGAAGACAAAGGAGAAGATGATATTCCTGTGGCCTCTAATTTAAATGTGGCCTGTAATTCAAAAGTGATTTATTCTTCAATAGCCTACTTAAATTTCAAATCCTCCATAACACCTTTGTAATGAAACCTCAAATATCATTTCTCACTTTCCAGAATGTATGACTTACTCATGGTCTAGACTACAGTGAAATAATTAGAAAGTAGTACAATGAAGCAGTGGACAATAATTTACATTATGGTTTCCTATCGATTTGTATTCTTTTTAATTATTTCACTATGAAATGATTTTTTGTACTAGAGTTTCTTTTTGTCTTGTTTTGTTGTCAGTATGAAAGTCTTTCATCTATGTGGCATAAGCATAGCCTATAATCCCTGTACTTCAGATGCTGAGAGAAAAAGATCCTGAGTTCAAAGTCAGTTTGTGATCCAATGTAATCTGGACACTCATTTGATCAACTTGATTGAACAAACAACCTGTCACCCCCCACTGGATGGTGGGGCTGTAGGGGTTTGGGCACAATAGCCTGCAGATAGGTTTTGCATGAAGGATGCTTGTACTCATGGATTATCACTTATAGCTAAAAATGAAAAGAAAACTGAGAGAAAGATGCAGGACAGTTATGGCAGAATGCATGATCTGGGATGGGGTGGGGGTGGGGGGGAGGGAAAGGGAAATAAGCCTGAACTGAATTGGAAAAAATGTATGAAATGCACAAAGCATCAATAAAAACTAAATTAAAAAAAAAAAGTTTTAGGCCAACACTGGCAACATAGAAGGATCCTGTTTCCCCCCAAAATCTAGAATGTATGAAGAACTAAAACAAAACAAAACAAAACAAAACAAAAACAATCCCCCAACAAAACTTAATGCCCAAACCCCCAGTCATATAATCTCAATCAATAAATGGGCACATGAGTTAAACACAGTTCTCAAAAGAAGACATACAAATTGCCAAGAAAATTTGAAAAAAGGAGTTCAACAATCTTAGCTATCAGGGGAAATACAAATTAAGATTGCTTTGACATTATATCTCACTCTGGTAAGAATTAAGGAAACATCAGCAAATGCTGCTGAGGCTGGGGGGAAAGAGGAATGCTTATAATGATTATACACTGCTCACAGGAATGTAAACTTGTGCAGCTACTACTATGGAAATTCGTATGGGGGTCCCTCAAAAAACTAAAATGGATATCTGATCTGGCCATAACATTCCTGGGTATATAACCAAAGGAACCTACATTAGCATACCACAGAGCTACTTGCACATTCAAACTTAATGCAGCCCTATTCCCAATATCCAAGATATACAACCAGCCTAGATATCCACCCAAGATGAATGGATAAAGGAAATGTGATATAATACACACACACACACACACACACACACACACACACACACACACACAGACTCTTATTCAGCTATGAAGAGAAATAAAATTATATCATCTGTAGGAGAATAGATAGAACTGGAAATAATAATGTTAAGCAAAATAAACCACACTGAAAAAGGCAAATATCATACTTCACATGTGAAGTAAATAAATATGTACATGTATATATGAAAATAGAGAGAGGGACTGTGAAGCAGGAGGAAGACGTCTGGAAGCAGGGGCCACAAGACAGGATACTGCGGGAAAGAAAGATAAAATATCAAATGTTTTCTCTCAGATGCAGAATCTAGATATGTTCATGCATGTGTGCATACATGTATGTGTATATGACGAGAAAGCAATAAGAGGATTATTTGGGGGGACCAAGGGGGACAGCAAGAAAGAGGAAGAGGGATGAGGGAGGGTAAAAAGGACAGATGAGAGCAAGGTATGATGATATATGTATGAAAGTAAGGAAAGTTATTTTTTATAAATTTCTTTTTTTAATTATTTTATTTTATTTTATTATTTATTTATGTGTATGAATGTATTGTCTGCATGTAGGTTTGTGCACCCATGTCCTACAATGCCGCGGAAGTCAGAAGAGGGCGTTGGAGTCCCCTGGAACTGGAGTTCTCCTGGAATTGGAGTTACAGACAGTTCTCGGCCGCCATGTGGGTGCTGGGGATCGAACCCAGGTCCTCTGCAAGAGCAGTCGGCACTCTTAACCGCTAGGCCATCTCTCCAGCCCGGAAAGTTATTTTAAGTATGTGATACCAGCTAGGTTGATCAGGATCCAGGGGATGGACTCATATCCAAGAGCATTTGGGCAACGCAAATTAGACTTGGTCGACATGAAGTCTAGGGTATAGTAGGGTGGGATAGATGGGAGGGGTCTGAAAATGATCAAAATGTACTGTAAAAATTCTCAAAGAATCAATAAAATATTTTAAAAAGAACAGAAAAAGTAGGACGGTCTTAATTCATTAACTATTTTTATTATTCTTTAGTTATTAAGGCCTAGAAATGTCAAAATCTGTTCATATACAGAAACTCTACCATAGAATCTCTTTAACTAGGCCAATACATCAAGTAAGTAAATCTGTTCATATACAGAAACTGTACTATAGAATCTCTCTAACTAGGCCAGTAGATCAGCAAGTAGATCAAGCTTACTGGCATTAAGATCCTTCAGTCAACTATTTATTCAGCATTATGAAAATTATTCTAGGCATGCTGTGAATGGAACAGTTCCCTTCCTTGAGAATTTCATTAGTCCAGTAAGGATACATATTTGCAAACAGCTACTTAAATGAGAATGTAATGGTTGTGACAGAAAAAAAAATGTGATTAGTGTGTTATAGGAGCCTAGAACACTAGGATGGAATACTCTAGAAGGGCTTAATGGAAAGAGGAGATTTGGTCTGAGTCTTGGGAGCACTAGGGATAAGGCAATACAGCAATATAGAAGACAAATGCCATGTCAAAGAAATGGTGGGAGGCTCAAGGTGCCTGAAGAATATAGGTAAGGGATCAAGACAAGCAAAGATGATGCTGGAAGGTCTTTAATGTTGCCTTAAGGAGTTTAGACTTTATCAGCAATCACCGAAGAGTTTAAGCAAAAGGGAGATAGAATTAAATGTATGGTTTGAGAAAGTTCAAGAGATCAGTTTGGATATAACTCAGTAATTCAAGTAAGATTGACAAGGGTGAAATAAGCATGAGAGTGGGGGGGGAGGGAAAGGAAAAGGAAAGGGGAGAGAAAAGAGAGAGGGAGGGAGAGGGAGGGGGAGAAAGAGAGAGAGACAGAGAGAGACAGAGAGAGAGACAGAGAGAGAGAAAGAATATGAATGTGACTGAACTTGAGTACTTGAGTGCTGGTTCAGTCATTCATTTAAATATTCAGGAATGGCCACCACACCTGTAATGATTAGTGTTCACTGTCAACTTGACAGCACCTAGAATCTCCAGGAAGATGGGCCTCTGGACATGCCTGTGGAGGATTATCTTGATTACCTTAATCTGTATGTACCTCTTCTTGTATGGGAAGACCCATCTTAATTGCATTCACTGGACAGGGGATCCTGGACTGTATGAAAGAAGAAAGGGAATTGAGCAGCAGTATGTATGCATGTGTTTGTCTTTCTCTGCTTCTTCACTGAAGATGCCATGTGACCTGCTCCCTCAGCTCCTGCTGCTGTGACTTCTGGATCCTGATGGACTATAACTGAAACTATGAGCCAAAATAAACCCTTTCTTTAAGTTGCTTTTGTCAGGGCATTTTGTTACAGCAACAGGAAAAGACACATGTTGTAAGCACATTCATAACATAAGTGATTTCTGTCCTTGGTGAACTTATAAGCTAGTAGAGGAGAATCTAAAATTAATAAGGAACAAATATACAAACAGATGAAATAATTCTATGTTGTAATAAGTGGTATGATGGAAAAATGAAAGGTACTATGAAGGAACAAGGACTGGTCTGGAGGGTGAACAGAGGAGGAATATATTCTTTTGAATTGAAATGTACAGAATGAGAAGAGTACAGGTATGGTAAGAACCTTCCCAGAAGAAACTGCAGGTCTCAAGATCATGAAGTCCAAAAACCATACTACTTCTGTGAAGGCCAAAGAACAGGCAAGTATGGTGAGAATTTGGAGGGAGGGCCATGGAGACAAGGACAAGGAGCTAGAGGGCCTCCCTCAGGTAAAGACTCACAGGCAATGGCAAGGAGTCTGAACTGATTCTTAGTCAAACAGAAATTCAGTAATGATGACTACCTTTATTTTGTGAATATAACAGATTTTCCTTTGCCAGGCCAAGAGCAAGTCCTATTTTATTTGTCACTTTTTCAGCATATAGTATGACCCATGTTCAGAAACCGCGAAACCAACCTCTTAAACCATAGTGCTATTTGTAACCTAAACAATAGTCATAATTTGGTTAATAAAAGTAAAAATATAAGGAGAAAAACTTGCTTGAGGTAACTCAGACACATTTTCCTAAGAAAGTGAAAGCAGAAAGGCAAGGAACTAAAAAGCATACACACCTCTACACATTGCTTTCTTTCAAGTCAGCTGAGCTCAGTGGAGTTGGGGCTGTGCATTCATGTGTGAGCAGGAGGACTGTCAAAGAGGTCCAAAAGGTAAAAGAAAAAAAAAAAAGACTTCCCAAATGGCAAGATAACATGGTTTGCTCATTATACCATGTTGATGGCTGTTGAGGAAGGAAGAGTCACTTTCCTTTGAGGACATACTTACAGATAGGTTGCGCATCCACTCAGTGGATGGCCCTACACTCATGTGCATATGGGCAACACCACACTAGAGTTGGTGTTATCAATAACAACAAAAATAATGAAGGACACGAAGTTGGGAAGGAGGAGGGGCAGGAGGGCACTAAGAGGGAGTTGGGAGGAGGTAATGATGGATGGATGTGGTAAAATACATTGCATAAATGTAAAAAAATACTTTCAAAGAATAAATAAAAATATTTTAGAAAGATAATGTGGTTTGAGAATTATATATTTACACTGAATAAAAAAGTGATAATGAAATTATCTATGGTTTCCTCAGTGACTACAAATGGACACACGGGTTTCAAAGTATGTTTTAGAACGTAAGTCACTTTTAGGAGAAGAGAGAAATCAGCTTATATGTCACTGGTCACTCCAATGAAGCGCCGCTGCAAGTCACGTGTTCCTTATTGGGGCAAAGTTTATGATTTTGAAGATGCTTTTTGTTATATATGCAGCAAACAAGTATCATATATGCAGCAAACAAGTATCACACAAAGGCAGGAAAAGCTGCCCAAGACTTCTGACTTCTAAAAAGTTTTAAAGTTTTACTGTCAATGTACAAGAAATATCTGCTGGAACAGAACATCTAAATCTGTAGAATGCAAGTATTCATGGCCATTATTAAACCACTATGAATACATAAATAAGCAAGCAGCTGCCATTCATGCATTTTTTGTTTTGGAGTTACTTAATATTTTGAATAAAGAAACAGTACAAGATAACCAAGAACATAATATATATGCTAGAAAGATTTTGAAAAATTAGAATTTACAGATTAGAAAAAATTACTACTACTTTCTAATTGTTTCAACTTCTCAATTCACAAATACTATATGATTCAGAAATAAAATATTATAATAATGATTAAAAACCCTGGGATGGGAAAGAGAAGAGTGCAATGTGTAGCTTACCATTCCACTCACTGTGCAATGAACCATGAGTTAACACTGCCAGATTGATTTCATTTTAGCTTTTAGCAAAAACCTCTTACCCGGAGCCCATGAAAGCGAGGATTACTATAGAAGAGCTTCATCTGCTCAGATGGAAGTGGTCCTAGCACCTTCTGAATAGTAAAAAGTTGGTCAATTTCACTTTCTCCAGGAAATAAGGGCTGTCCATCACTAAGCTCCCCAAGGATACAGCCCACTGACCACATGTCCACAGATTTCCCATAGGGAGCTCTGAAAAGAAAAAGAAGAGATGATCTTGACAACTGAAGAAACAAAATGGGTGGACTGATGTAAGATTTAAAGCACACATATATTTAAGGAATTTAAATGGGCCATTAGAAAAAGCGAGACTAGAAATAAGGAATTAGAGCTATCCAAGTAAAATCTGTAACACAAGTCAATAAATCCACACTAATAATGATATCAGTTTAAAAACAACTTAGTATATACTAATTTGAAATCTGAGTTATTTATTGAGTTCTTCACCCATCTATTCATTTTGAGACAAGGTCTCACTATGTAGCCTCACCTGGCCTGGAATTTACTAAGTTAACTCCACTGGCCTTGAATTCACAGAGCTGTGCTTACCTCTGTTTCCTAAGTACTGGAATTAAAGGTGTGGACCACTATGCCTGGCCAATAAATCTGGGTATACCTTGACCAGGAATGGCTTTATAAGCCCTAATGTTGTGTACACATTGGATGAGTGACACTTCAATTTGGCAATGACATGTACCCAAGAAACATATTTTCAAATAATTTTATACTTTAAGCTCTCTAAATGTGAAGTTACATTATATCTATTTTTGGTTGTGAGCCTTAGCCTTTAATGGCTGTGCCAGTTCCACAGCCCTATATCTACTTTTGAGTTTAGTTTGGTAGAATGCCCCACTGGCCCATGTGTCTGAAATACTGAATGTTATTTAATTGTGATAACTTAGTATCACAATTTCTAGAAGCTAACATGGTTTACTTGAACATAACTACTTTCTTGATAGCTATTTCTATCAGAGTATGTTTTTAATGTACTTAGGGGCTTGTAGCTCTCCTATAGGACGTGAATTTACTAGATAGCTTTAGGAAGGGAGTTTACTACAAATGGAGGCCATAAATGAAAGTCTAAGGCTCCCCAAAACAGTTTTATACCATGACTTCTAAAGCCTAAAAATTATTTGAGAGACTAAAGAAGTCATATATACATATACATATGTATATATGTTTCAAACATAAATAATCCAAGCCTTAAAAAAGAAAGCCAAAATAAAATATCTGAGATGAAATTCTAGAATGCCATAACACAAAAATTTTAAACAAAAGCACTATTAACAAAGGAGAACATACTTCTAGGTCAATAAATTACTGCAATGAGAAGTCATATTTCATTTGCCTCATTTCCTTCCCACGAAACATAAAATCACTAGGAAACCTCATTTAGACCTTTCTTGTAGCTTGTTGGGGAAGTATATTGATTTAAAAAAATATTGTTTTAGGTAAATAAAACCTGCTTCATGGTACTAGATGGAGAAACCTATGGAAAATCTTACATATATGACAAGCTATTTTAATCCTGTCATCTAATCTGAATAATTTATACAGCTGGAACTATTTTGAATATCAAGAATAAAATCCTTAGAATATATAAACATGTAGACTCTTATGTAAAACCAAATATCAACTGTTTTCAATGGAATTTTTACACAAATAGTATGGTACTTCAACTAGTACATGACATCACTCAATTCAACTGAGCTCCAATTAGTTGCACTGTGCCTATCTACTCCTCACGCTACCCACATATCTAAATATAGCCTAAGTTTTCCAATGGGTATTATTAGAGATCAAATATGCCCTGAAAATGCATAATAACACTACCCTTACAATACATTCCTTGGAGACTACGGTTATAGGCAAAACCACATTCAAAAGAGTCCTTTAATTCTACCATATTTAAGTCCTTGGATGCAGTTCTAAGAATGATCTTCACACTCATTCCTTCACTGGCAAATCATGTCCAGTAAATTCAAACTCCACTCCCCTCAAAAGAATGTAGACTATACATCCGGTAAGTCTATAAAGGTACCCAGGAGAAACATAGTGGCTGGGGAGAAGGCTCACTGGGTAAAGTGCTTGCAATGAGGACCTGAATTCGATTGTAAGAACTCATGTAAAAAGTGGGTAAGGCAGTAGATGCCTATATTCCTAGGACTGAGAACCAGAGACAAAAGGATCCCAGGGCTCAGTAGCTGGCCAGTCTGACCAATGAATGAGCTCCAGGTCCAGTGAGCGATTCTGTCACAATAAAAAAAGGCAGAAAACAATAGAGGAAGACACCCATCGTCAACCTTTGGCTTTTAAAATTTTTATTTACTATTTTTTATTTTATGCGTATGGGTGTATTCCTTGCATATAAGTGCACCCATGTCATGCAATATCCATGGAGGTCAGAAGAGGGCATCCCTGGAACTGGAGTTATGGATGGTTGTTAGTCACCTTGTGTGTGCTGGGAATTAAAGTCTGGTTCTCTGCAAGAGCAGCCAGTACTCTTTACCATTGAGCCATCTCTTTAGCCTTTACACACACACACACACACACACACACACACACACACTCACACATGCACGCACATGAAAAACAAAGGTCTGAAACTTGGTCCATACAAAAGATGGGACAGTAGAGTCACTATTATTTGCTTTGTAGGATAAAGTAAACTTTTGATTTAAGAAAACAGTAAAAAATTAAAAACTAATACCAATTTTTAATGGCACTAAAATAGTAAAAAATCAAGAATTACCAGAGATAGCTGACAAACACTAGGAAATGAATAGTTAACATCTAATAAACTCTCAGTAGTAAACATATAGTCAGTATTCTATTCAGAAAAATATAGATACTTATGTTGCTATTATATAAAATAATATCTTTGAAGAATTAAAATTTTCATATTCCTCAAAAACATGCATGACACAGTAAGTAAATTTGATTAAATATACATTTATGTACTTGTCATTGTTACCAATGTGGGTATTTTTATTTGTTAAAGCGTGTGTGTTTTCTTTCTCCATTCTTGGGTACTCCCAAAAAAGGAAGTGCAATCTATAGAAAATAAGAAAATACTACAACTAGTATAGGTAGAAAATATTACTGAGACTATGTGATGAAGATGCAGACTACAGGCTCCTTCTTGGGCTCTAAAGTTGAAATGCATTAAAAATAAGAGTTGAATGATAGAGCACTTAAGGTGGAAAGCTAAGCACAAAGTGAATAGATGTGGAAATGTTGTTGACCAAATCATCAACCCATGAGTCTAAGTAGCCATTTATCATCAAACAGGATTTATATTTATAAAACTGACAACTGATTCAGTATTTACCCTATGTCTAGCAAAGTGTCTGAATGTAAGAGGAATGTGTTAGTTATGTGTTAACAGGTAAGCCAGAATGTCAAGCTGTTCCTTTGTAATGTGGCTCTGATACTTCTATCAAGAGGTAAGATTTATTTTTCCATATCATGAATCAGTTTGGTCATGAGACAGAGGCTTTGGCCAGTAAGACAAAAGCTACACAAACATGGGGCTGGAGAGATGGCCTAGCGGTTAAGAGCGCCGACCGCTCTTACAGAGGACCCGGGTTCGATCCCCAGCACCCACATGGCGACCGAGAACCATCTGAAACTCCAATTCCAGAACTCCAGTTCCAGGGGAATCCGACACCCTCTTCTGACCTCCGCGGCATTGCATGACACGGGTGCACAAACTTGCATGTAGACAGTACATTCATACATATACAGAAAAAAAAAAGCTACACAGAGACTTGGAAATCACCTTTTGGAGCTGACCTTCTTGATGCACAGAATTTTTCTATCCTTAGAAACTTGGACTAGCCTACTGAAAGATTATTCTCCATAGATTAAAGATGGACTGATGAGGGTTGGGAGGATGGCTCAGTTGGCAAAGTGCTTGCTTTGCAAACATAAATAACTGAATCCAATCCACAGAATGATATAAGAATGCTGGGCATGGTGACACACACACTTGTAATCCCAATGCTGGTGAGGCAGAGACATAAGGGATCCTGTGGCTTGCTGGCCAGCCAGTGTAGCCTAATTGGTGATTTCCAGGCCAGTGAGAGACCTTGTCTCAAAAGAAAATGTGGACACTTGAGGAATGACTCAAGGTTGATCACTGGCCTCTACATATATCACATTCACCCAAGTATACACACATACAGAGAAAAACAAAAAAGTCTGTCAGACATCAGCCAAAGCCCTCTACACTAATCAGCTCCCAGATGATCTGCCACCAACTATAGCTAAAAAGGGAGGCTACTTAGCTGAACTCAGATTACAGATACTCTGAGCTTTGATAAAATAAAATGTTTATTTCATATCATTAAGTTCTTATGTTTTTCACAGCAAATATACAACTGACATATATAATTAACCAAGGTACTTATATTCCATAGGTGATCCCAAAACCAATGATAAAGGATCAAGAACATGCATAGGTCACTCTGTTTTGGGGATGTAACTCACCCAAGTAAGAGTTCTGGGGATCGGTACCACCTGGTGGCCACATACTCTGTGTAATTAGCATTATTGCCTTCTGAGAGATTCCGAGCAAAACCTGAAAGAATAATTATTTCATGTTGACAAAATATTTCACCACTAGTAATACATTAAAAGAACATCAAAATAATATAATGACTAAACATTGAATGGGGTATTTAAGAATATCCTTAATTTAAAAAGTTAATAGCACATGATGAACTTATTACAAACTTAGTCTCTCCCTTATACTAAAGATATCCATGTTTTCAAATTCACTCCAGGTTTTTATAAGCATTCAGACCATATTCTCAAATTGGGTCTCCTAAAACTGCAAAGTTTAATAAGAAATTATGTCCTCACTAAAACGAGAAGTCAAAGTTAAACTGCCATTAAGTCTGTTAATATGAGACTTATGTAGTATTTGTGTATTTATTGTTGCTGAGCAGTTCCAGCCATAGTAGTAAGCAACTAACAGTTGACAGTAATTGAAACAAATAGGTCCCAATAGCTATGGTCCCTTAATGTTTCAGTAGCAAGTCAGGGGTATCTTATTACCTTCCACAATCTAGCACTATTTTTGTCCCTCATTTTCCTGGGGTTTGGGGCCACAAATAGTAGCCAGATGAATTAATTACCCATCTGGTGGCTTATTTTTGTCAATTTGATACAAACCAGAGACCCATGGGAAGAGGAACCTCATCTGAGGAATTTCCTCTTTAGGATCAGCCTGTGGCATGTCTGGAGGTATTTCCTTTGTTTCTTCCCTGCTTTTTTTTCTTTCTTTCTATTGCCCCCCCCCCATTGTCTCCTTGTAGCCCCTGCTGGCCTGGAACTCACTAGCCATGTAGACCAGGCTAGCCTTCATCTCACAAAAATCTGCCTTCCACTTCCTCCCAAGTGCTGAGATTAAAGGCATGCACCACCACTATGCCAAGCTAGAGATATCTTAATTGATAATTCATGTAGGAGGGCCCAGCCCACTGTGGGCAGTGCATCCCTGTATAGGTGGGCCTGAGCTACTTAAGAAAGATAGCTGAGCAAGCCAGGGGAGCAATCCAGTAAGCAGTATTTCTTCATGGTCTCTGCTTCAGCTTTTGCCTCCAGGTTCCTGTCTTGAGTTCCTGCCCAACTTCTCTCAAAGATGGACTGTGCCTTGGAAGTGTAAGAAGTAAACCCTTTCTTCTACAAGTTGCTTTTGGTCAGGGTGTTTATCACCGCAACAGAAAAGTAAACTAGAACAGCATCTAACTCACCAAATGTAATACAGGTTCACCATCAAACTTAAAGAGAACTAAAACATTAAAATTGGGGCAAAAGTATATGTTAATTTTGAAAAGTGAAAAAGAATGTTTCTTAAAGTGAAACAGTAAAAGATAAAACAACCACAGCGGAAAAATACTCCCTCCCCACTTGAGCTAATCAATACTTCTTAGTGAAGCTTATTTTGAATAACTATTTGCACTTCTGAATGGGGCTATACAAACTAGACAAAGGAGCTGTCTGCTCTATGCCAGGAAAGGCAATTAATTAGGAAGTCCTTAATGGGACCCACAGGACACTGAATGCCACATACAGTGCTGGCTGGAGGACTTACTGATGCCTGAACTGAATTGGAAAATGATGTATGAAATACACAAAGCATCAATAAAAATAAATTAAAAAAAAAAGAAACAAACATTTGGGGGGATTTATTTTTTTAAAGATAAAATAAAATAATCTTTCTTCAAGAAATAATGCAATTGATAGCTGCTGGGAGAGGGAGAGTCAGTATTCTTTAAAGGTTTGAGGCTGGGCCAGTTGACCAGGATCTCTCCCACCTCCAGGAATGGACCCATACCTCAGAGCGTTTTGGGGACACAGATAAGATGCAGTAGGATTTAAGAATAATAGAGGCCAGGCATAGTGGTGCATGCCTTTAATCCCAGGATTTAGGAGGCCTTGGACACAGGCAGGATCTCTGTGCAACAGAGGCCAGCCTGGTCTACAGACTATCTGGAGCTACAGAGAGAAGGGAGAGGGAGATCCTGGCTCAAAATAATAATAATGAAAAAGAAAACCCAGAAAACCTAAAACAAACAGAAGACATGAAGTGGGGAGGGTGTTAAACATGGTTGGGGTGGAGAGGGGTGGGGTATTGAATATGATAAAAATATATTTTATGAAATTCTCAAAGAATCAAAATTTTCAGTCACCTTGGATCTTAGAAAGATAGACTCTCTTAGGTATAGGAGTGAAGTACACAAAATCCACTGAGCCGTTTTTTTGAGACAGGGTCTAACTACGATATCCTGAGTGACCTGGAACTTGCTGTGTAGACAAGGTTGGCTTCGAACTCACAGGGATCCACCTGCTTCTGCCTCTGCCTTCTAAGTGTTGGGATTAAAAGCATGTGCTTCTTGGCTAGCTGGTTCTTTTAAATTTTTCATTATTTTTAATTGAATTTTTTGCAATTTTCATATAATATAGTTTGACGTATTTACATCCCCTCCCCTATTCACAACTCTTACCCCACCCAATTTAATGTATGACCACAAGGAAACAAAGTCTTAGCTAGTCAATTATTCATATGAACTCACAGCAATGGTGACAGCATGTATACATCCTATGAAACCTCAAACCAGACAAAAGCACAGCATAGACATGGGAAAGTGGGTAAGAAATCCCAACCCGACCTAAGGAATTTTGGCAATGTATGGCTGCCAAGAAGGGGGAAGACAGTGTCTTACAGGTATGGGAATCTTGGTGGGCCCAGTGGATGGACCCATACTGAAGGACATTTGGGGATACAAATTAGATGATTTTTTAAAATTATAGATAATAGAGTATACAGCAAAGAGAAATCAGAACATTTCCCGCAATCAACTGTCAACATATGACCCAACTGAATGTTCCTTTACTAATTTAAATTCTGCCAGGCAAGGTGGCACATGCCTTTAATCCCAGGCAGAGGCAGGCGATCTCTGTGAGTTCAAGGCCAGCCTGGTCTACAGAGCAAGCTCCAGACCAGCTAGAACTAAAGGGAGACCCTGTCTCAAAAAGACCAAAAAAAAAAAAAATTCAAACATGCCTTTAAAGGCTACCCAGGTATTACATTAAAATAATTCAATATTGGAACTCATTTTTAAAAAACTCACCAAAGTCACATAGTTTCAGGACATCATTGTGGCTGATTAAGAGATTTTCAGGCTTTATATCTAGAATATCAAGATTAAAAACCATTTAGTAAAAATGTTCTGTGTTCTGCTGATTGGCACTTAGAGCACTGAAATGGCACCTAATTAGAACTATCTAGGATAATCTGAATAACAAATTGTGCAGTATAAAGAATAAGACATTTTATGCTGCTACTTAAAGTTTCAATTAATTTCATTTTGAGAAACATGCAGAACACAATTACCAAAATTAATCTTTCTCTCCCTTTCTGTGCCAAGTATTGAACCTAGGGCCTAAAGCATGCTAAGGACACACTTTGATTCTGAAAGGAATTTTAAAATGACTGAATTTGGGCCCAAACATTTTAAAGAAAAAAAAACCTTAATAAAACCTTAATCATACAAATCTTTGGTGATAAAACCAAAAATTTTTATAGCTACATGTTATCTTAAGAAATATAAATCAATAGATTGAAGAGATGGCTCAGCAGTTAAGAGCACTGGCTACTCTTACAGAGGTCCCACGTTTGATTCCCAGCATTCACATGGTAGCTAAGAACCATTCCAGGGGAATCTGACACTCTGTTCCGACCTCTGTGGGCATTGCACAATACCAGTGCACTTACAAAAATGCAGGCAATACACTCATACATAATCAAATAAAAATAATACATAAAATATTTTTTCAAAAATAAATGCACATCAACAGTAATTAGACTGCATTCTATTTACTTGAGAAAAAAGCACAACAAAGGTTTTCTATGGAATTTCTGTATTTACATATTTTCAGCTTTTCTGTAATGGGTCACAACTAACAGCGGTTAATGCTGAAGCTATACTAGTGAGTCAAGTTAAGATTTCCAATTTTTTCCCACAGATCATGCAAAGATGTGATAGTAGCTGAGGAGTGAAAATTTGCAGAAAATGAAGCTAAACCACTTGGAGGAATAGTACAAATTTATTTTATTTTTTAATATTTTATTTATTATTTTTAATTTTATGCATATGAGTGTATTGCCTGCATGTGTGTAAGTGCACCTACACTATGCAATGCACACGAAGGTAAGAAGAGGGCATTGGATCCCCTGGAACTGGATTTACAGATTTTTGCTATCATGTGTGTCCTAGAAACTGAACCTCATCCTCTGCAAGAACAGCCAGTGCTTTTAACTGCTGAGCCATTTCTCCAGCCCCTACAATTTTATTTTTTTTGAGAGAGGGTCTTACGTATCCCAGACTGGCCTTCAACTCACTATGTAGTCAAAGATGACTGAATTCCCTTATTCTTCTTTTTCCACCTTCCAAGTGCTAAGAATACAAGTATCCACCACTATGCCTAGACAAAAATTTATTTTTAGAGCACACTATCATCTACACTACAAGGTAGAGGGGAAACTGGGCAAAGGGCAGAGATGTTGGAATCTATGGTTTTCAGAATTATGAAATTATTTTTTCCATTCCTGGAACTTAAACCCAAGGTCTCACAGTCCTAAGTAAGCACTCTACCTTTTATATCCCCAGCCCAGAATCATGGTTTCTGCCTTTAACTGGCTACATAGTTAATCAAATTTCAGTTTTGTAATGGAAGACACTGAGTATAGCTCCTTACTGATATCCTCATGCACAACACAGACTGTTTTTAGAAACATAACCTTAGACACTAGATGGTCTATGACACATACAATCTAGATAATGTAACTACTACAACGAGAGTCAAATGAAAGGGAACTATAGTTTCTAAAAACAACGAAAATTAGAATTTTTCTTTTACCTTTAAGCTATTCTTAAGAGTAAGACTATTTTAAAAGTGATATCCTTGCACATCTGTACAGGTAAATTAAAACGCAATATGCATTAATCTGATAACTCAAGTAGATATTTCAATATTTCCTGAAAACATTTCTAGCTTTCACTATTTTATCAATTTGTGTACAATTATTGTAAAACTTTATAATGCAAGAGAGATTATCAGAAGATAAATGGTAGAGTCAAAGATGATGCCCAGCAAGAAATTTCCCTTACTGCTAGATACCGCTGACTTTGTAGCATTAAGGGAAATAGTAAGACAGCTTATGGTAGTATAATCATGATCTTTATATGAGGCTGATTATGCCTTCAACCTACAGACAAAGGGCACTTTTCAAGGGAGGTGAAATCAGAAGGTGAGGGGTTATACTGGAGATTACTGATCTAAGACAGAATGAAAGGAGACTTCCAATGGGCGTCAATGACTTACAGACCATTCATAAAGCCTGGTTTTAAGTTGGGTCATATTCCCTGGGTCTACACTGTAAAACCCAAAGGCTATGGAAATTGTTCTTTTGCCACCCCAAATAAGCATCAAAATTTGCATGTGTTGAATAATTAGGCATTTCTACAGTTCACAACAGACCTGGTTATAAGCAGAGAGGTCTCTACAATACACAAATAAATTTGTGGTCCAGAGATTTTGAAAAACAAAAATTTTTTCATATCCTTTACTTTAGAAGTAAATTTAACTTAAATAGAAACAATCCTAAAACAGTAATTATTTTAACACTGACTGATGATTTCTTTAATATTTTCCATTTTAAAATTCCAACTCACCTCTGTGGACAATGTCATTCTTATGGCACCAGTGAATAGCTTTGATTAGTTGATATATGTAACTTTTCACTTTTTCAGGTGGAACTCCATTTGGCATCTCCTCCAGTAATTCAAGCATATTCTGAAAATGAAACACAGAGTCTTTTATCTATAAAATTGTGTAAGTCCTTCATTTATGTATTAATAGTCTATAGCATCTTACATGTTGATTCATACAGTTTTGCATTTCATGTACAACTTAGGATATCACATTAAATGGAATTTTTCTTTTATGAAAAACTGCACTTTTATTGCTCTTTGCTGCTGCCCTTAATCATAACCATGTACACTTTCTACTCCCTCTAAAGTCTTTCAAATATCATGCCAGAATGATTTGAAGGGGAAAGCAATACAACATGGAGATACGACACTGTACTGTATGGGGGGTGTCATTTAAAGATTATGCTGGGCATTTTAATAAAGTCTTGTAAAAAGTCAAGTATTTTAAAAATATTTCTGGGAGAAACCTGAATTAACATTCTTAAAATGAAAATAAGAGGCTGGAAAGATAGCTCAGCAGTTAAGAACAATGGTTGTTCTTGCAGAGGACCTGGGTTAAATTCCTAGCATCCACATTATGGCTAACAATCATCCATAACTCTAGTTCCAAGGGAATCTGATGCTGCCTTCTGATCTCCACTGGTATTGCACAACACAGGTGCACTTACTTACATGCAGGTAAAACATTCACACATAAAATAATAAATAAAAATTTTTCTTTTCTTTTTTTTAAATTTTATTTATTTTTGTATGTGTATGAATGTACTGTCTGCATGTAGGTTTGTGCACCTGTGTCGTGCAATGCCGCGGAGGTCAGAAGAGGGTCTCGGATTCCCCTGGAACTGGAGTTCTCCTGGAATTGGAGTTACAGACGGTTCTTAGCCACCATGTGGGTGCTGGGGATCGAACCCGGGTCCTCTGCAAGAGCAGTCGGTGCTCTTAACCGCTAGGCTATCTCTACAGCCCCCCATAAATAAAATATTTTTAAAAATAAAAATAAAAAAGGGCCAGATGTGCAGTGCACACTTTATTCCCAGTACTTAGGAGGCAGAGGAAAGTAGATCTCTAAGTTCAAGGCCGGCCTAGCCTACATAGTGAGTTCCCAGCCAGCCAGGAATACATAGTGAGATACTGTCGTAAAAAAAATTACCTAGATTGGGGCTGGAGAGATAGCCTAGCGGTTAAGAGCACTGACTGCTCTTGCAGAGGACCCGGGTTCGATCCCCAGCATCCACATGGCAGCTAAGAACCGTCTGTAACTCCAATTCGAGGAGAACTCCAGTTCCAGTGGAATCCGAGACCTTCTTCTGACCTCCGCGGCACCGCACAACACGGGTGCACAGACTACATACAGACAGTACATTCATACACATACAAAAATAAATAAAATTAAAACAACAAAAAAACAGGCTATCAAGATTCTTAGCCTAGCTCTAAAAAAAAATACCTAGATTAGAAGTGATGAATACAATTATTATAAAAATTAAAACAGGTTAGAAAATACCATGAGTCAGTGAGATGGCTCAGTGAGTAAAGGTGCTTACTGCCCAAAGATGTAAGCCTGACAACATGAGTTTGAGCCTCAGAACCCATGTAAAGGTGGAAGGCAATAACTAACTCCACAACTTTGCCTTCTGACCTCCACTTGTCTGCTGTGGTACACAGCACTACTACCCCCATCATACATATCATACATAGTAAATAAAATTCTGAGAAAAAGGGGAAGTATTGCTCAAATTGTACACACATACCAAACAACTCAAAACTCTCAATTTGGTGTCAGAGACAAATTTGTAAAATTCATACAAACTTTCCTGGAAAGCTAGGTAATGGGTAGTTGGTGACTCTTATCCCAGTACTCACAAGGTGCTATATAGCAAGACCCTGTCTCAAAAACCAACAAAAAAGCTAAGTCAAAACTTCTCTTGGGGGCTGGGGAGATGGCTCAGCAGTTAAAAAGAGCACATGCAGAGGTCCTGGCTTCAGTTCCTACCATCCACATAGCAGCTAACAGTTTCTTGTAACTCCAGTTCCAGGGGATCCAACACCCTTTTCTGGCCTCTATAGGCATTGCACAGCACAGGTGCACTTTACATATATGCAGGCAATATACTCTTTACACATAAAATAAAAATAAAATAATTAAAAAAAAATAACAAAACAACAAAAATTTCACTTAGCCAGTCTCCACTTAATTCTCAGATTAACCAAACATTCTCCATCTTCTCTGCAATGCATAATGAATAAGGCTCACAGTACAATCTTAGCTGATTAATTATAAGAAGCCTGGGAGGATGGCAGGTTAACAAATGTGACCTGGGAATATACAGAGGTGTCAGACACTGCTCACAGGGTCAGGAAGTCAAAATACCACAAATGTGTAACCCTTTTCACTGGTGGTACATGGCAACATTACATAAACTCCTGGCAAAATAGTGTGAATCAAGACAATAGGATTTTCAATCCAACTGACCAAGTTAAAAAAAAAAAAACACAAAGAATATGAGATAAAAAAGAAACAAAAACAGCAGCTGTCATTCAAGATGTCTTTGGTGAACCAATAGAAAATACTACTTTTACAAGATTTTGTTTCTTCAGTACATAGTGTTATAGTTAAGTTTTAATTGTCAACTTGAAAAAAAGTTGGAATTACCTGGGACGGTGACCGAATCCCTCAATGAGCAATTATCTAGATTAGATTGGCCTGTGGGCATGTCTGTGGAGGATTGTCTTGACTGCTTTAACTGACTACCTAGCCTGAAAGTGGGTGCTACCATTCCTAGGTTTGGGGCCCGGATTGTATATAAAGAGTACAGAAAGCTAGTTGAGAACTAGGTATACATGCATGCATTTCTCTCTGTTCTTGACTGTGGGTGTAATGTGACTAGCATTTCAAGCTCCTGTGACTGAGTTCCCTGCATTGATGGACTGTAACCTGGACTTGTGAGCCAAATAATTCCTTTCTCCTCTAAGTTGCTTTTGGTCAGGGTATTCTGTCACACCAACAGAAATGAAACTAGAGCATAATCCTTTTCAATAATTTATGTGATAAGTGAGGAATCCACATAAAGCACTTCTGCACACAGGCATCTGAACCTTAGTGTCTTCACTTGCTGACTGAGAAAAAGGTTGAATTAGCCACTTTCTGTGATATACCTTTAAAAATATTTATTACTTTTTATTTTATGTGTATGAGTGTGTTATTGCCTGCATGTGTCTAAGTGCACTTGTGTCGTGCAATTCCCGTGGAGGTCAGAAGAGGGTGTGGGGAAGACCCTGGAACTGGAGTTACAGATGTCAGTTAGCTGCCCTGTGGGTGCTGGGAACTGAACCTAGGTCCTCTGCAAGAGCAGTCAGTGCTCTTAACTGCTGAGACATCTCTCTGGAACCATGTATACCATTTTTTTATTTGAAAAAACAATCAACATACAAAGCTATTTACGTTAATATTAGTGGGTTTATTGTTGTGATTTTTATTTTTGTACTGCTAGGCAAGCACTCTATCATGAAGATGCATGGCAACCCCAAACAAATATTTTTATATTGCTCAGTTTTGCCAAATATGAGAAACCTTACTAGATAAAACCCACATAAAAGTGTGAAAGTTCCAAACAGTTTTTTGTCTTCTTGAGATATAATTATAATTAAATATCATTATAAACCACTGAACTAATGTTTCTTTAAAAAGAGAGCTACTAAAGTTTTTTTTTTTTTTTTTTTTTTTTTTTTTTTTTTTTT